>JBAJHX010000076.1:5620975-5643989 GCA_037176925.1 Amniataba percoides | reverse complement strand
TCAGAGACGAAAGACGAAGGGTTAATCCCCAGATGCAGCACATCTGGCTGTGCATCCCTGTAAATTGGCAGCTTTTGCGGTTAGGAAGCTAGTGAAGGGTCACACGTAGCTATCTCCACTGTCTCCAGGCTGGTTAGTAGAGGAAAAGAGCCACAGCTTAGGGGAGAAATTTGTCATGCAATAGAGGGAGAATAAGGGGAGAAAATTAAGCAGGATGACTGACCTTTTAAAATATTTGCTTTTTTATACAGATAATCATATTTTTGTTACTGCATACTTAGACGCTGAAAAAGAAACACTCCATATATACAGTGTGACTGATTTCTAAAACAAAAAGGCCACAGGTAGCTTTGCCTCATTATCAACATATCACCTATATCAATATATAGAGCTCTACATCTACATTGATATACAGACAAAATTCATCGAACAGGTTTCCCTTTCAGTGATAATTCTCCTAACAATCCCACAAACCCTGGTTTAGTGCATCATTGCAAATTCAAATGATGGGACAAGAACAGTTTAAACTCACACAACAGAAAGTTGCCAAGTTATTCCGTATCAGATGTGTCAGGAAGAAGTTTGGAGAATTGAAGCACAACACATCTACAGTATTTCTGTTTGATGTATTAGTTCAGTTACACAAATGTGGCACCTTGTGTCTGAATATTTCTCTCATTATAAGTATCATGTGGCTTCAGTGAAGTTGGAACAAGATTATAAGGAACATGCTTATGTTTGATATTGTCATCCAGTGTGGAAAGATGTTTTTGTAACTAAAATGTATGATATATATTTTTTAAAAACTGAATATATTTTGATAGCAGTTCTTCTGAATCAGATTCCCCGCAGTGAAAATGTGTTGTTTTGTCATCATTCTCCTGTTTGGTCTGAGATTTTTTTTACAATTTTTTTTTCACCTGAGCGTATCTGAGGCCATTCCCAACATGAAAGACAGCTTGGCATAGAAGAAAATATTAGTTTCCTTCTAACTGCAGCTGCATTGTTTTCAAATCAGTGTGCTCACGCAAGAGATCCGCAGGTGCTTTCAAAGTCGTACAGACATTCAAATACGGGCTGCTTTTCATGTTTCCAATGATCAGTAGTTTTGCCTACAAAGTATGCAGTATGATTTACATGCAATGCATGAAGCCGAGTCACACCATGAAGTCTGATACCTTGTTTCCAATAAACAGAGCTCATGAAACTTTTCTCTTCACTGACTTAATACCACCTCCTCATGTTAAATGTCTGGCTCCACAGACCTGCTCATGAGCATCCATCTCTGCTGACCTCTCCTGGATAACTTTTGCTATTGCACAAAAGCTTGCTCTTGTGTTGGTGTGTAATGAGATGCACCATTCTAGTTTTCTGATTACTTTTAATATTGTAATGGAAAAAATGATGTACTTTAGATATTCAACATTCTCTATTCTGTCTGTTTTAACCCTGTGGTGGTGCTCTCCACAATAAAACAGGCAAATTAATGTAATGCAATCCTTCAAAATGACCACTAAGTGGCAGATACAAAACAACTCAGAGGTGTCCATTCACTGAGTGTTTTTTACAATATTTTGTCCAATCCCAATTTTGTCATAAAGGGAGGATATGATTTTAAGAACTACTGACAATATAATACAACACTATCCAAAAGGACAACAGCTGAATCAGCCTATCTGTGTGACACCGTGTCACCATAAACTAAAGATGATCATCCTCATGAAGGTAAGAGTTTACAAAGCTATTACGCTGGTTTACAGTCTATTTAGTTAGTTATATCTAATAAATTGGACACAGTGTCTTCCACTGGATCATGGATGTAGAGATATATTGTTAGACGTATGTCCCACCATACTGGTTTTAGTAATAAAATGGGATGAATATACCCAATGTTATGTGAGGATTGAGAGTGATTGATAAAGATTTTTTGGCTGTTTGATTAACTTTAGAAGGAAGGAGACAGTGATGTTTATAATCAGATAATAGATCATTTTATAAGGAGACATTCAGCAAAAACCAGGATCATAAATGTGTCCTTCAGAACACTAATACATAGTTATATATTAATACATATCTGTAAATACATAATCAAATATTGGAATATATTTATTGGTAGATGATCAGTAGATTTGTACCAAAAAGAGACATGCTATTTAGCCTAATATCTAAATATGGTTAATAAAACAAGTGACAGGCGCTCTTAAAAATGACCTCCAGTTTCCTCCTCTAGGGGGCAGCAGTTGATCAGCGTTGTGCAATAAACCACCGAAGAAGAAGACGCCTGCTCTCCTCGGTCCTCGGCGGTGTTAAAGTGACCTCTGCTGCTAGCTGTTAGCCTGCTGGAAACCATGGCTCCTCCTGTGGCAGTGTCACCTTTGATCAAGGTTTGCGTCGCATTACACACTGTGGAAAAGTCTCATCGGTGTTTTTACTGTGAAATGATTCCTGTGACCGTATTTGAGTTTGATCGCTGCAGCGAACACGACAACCTGCTAACCCTTAGCAAGGAAGCATGCTAGCTAACAACTGTCTGAAACTCATTGAAGCTGAAAAATAAAATAATAATAGAAAAGACAAAATGCTTGATGTGCAGCATGAGGTCTAAACACTGCATGTATCCAGTGTTAACATCTCCCTTCATGTTAAACTTGTCTCCATTGAATCAACGCGGTGCGGTAGGTTATTAATAGACTCGTCCTTGGCTATAATGGACATTATTAATGAATTAATATGTATTGTATTAATAGTATCCCACGATATGTCTTAGGTTTATCTGTTAAATATTAAATTCAGTTGCAACTCATATTTTTTAAACCCAGGTGTCGCCCACTGCTGTTCATTTCTGGTTGGGACAGGCTGTTCAAGTACATATTTTAATTGAACTATTCTTTCTCTGTGATTTTTTTATTTTACGAAATTATAGAGGAGGCCCCCACCATTCCGGACACTTTTTATTCAGATCATGTTAGATGTGTAGTAGTAAAAACTGCACAGAGTTCAGTGGATTTAGAAATTTAATGAGAAAAGCTGTGACAAATTTTAAATGAAGTTGAATGTACCGTCTCGTTTCTGTCGATGTAGATCAGGTGAAACCTTTCGATAAGATTTCAGACATCTTTGTCAGTTTTATACGTGAATTGATTCTGTCTCCTGTGTGATTGAAAATCTGTGACTAGACTTTTGTGGGGACTGGCTTTAATGTGAATCATTTTCTCGTTCACAGACAGCAAGATATTCAGCTTTGATCGCTGGGATCATTTACGGCAAAAGGAGATATGGTGAGTTATTCTTCTATCACACACACACACACACACACACACACACACACACACACTGTTACTGGACCAGTGAACTGAGATACAGAGTGTAACAATAATGTGGACTGGAGTACAACTTTAGACTCAAAACATTATGTTTAAAATATGACTTTTGCATAAAGTAAATGCAGTGACATTAACTTGACAAACTGGATGACAGAGCAGTGATTGAATTTAATGTCTTAAATGTGGCAGCAGCATCTTATTTAGGGAGGATATGACATTTGTTAGTGCTCATATATATTCTGGATGCAGACATAGAAATTTTCTTAGTTCATCTTAACAAGATGTGCAATTCAGATATTGTTACTAAATTCTGAAATACAGTTATTGTTGGATTGCACTGTTTTCCTTTCATGAGTGTTACTTTTTTTTTAAATAAACCTGTTGATTTTCACAGATCACCTGAAGCCTATTGCAGCTGAGGAGAAGAGAATCGAAGAGGAAGAGAAAAAGGTTCGCGAGGAGAAGGAACGCATTGCCAAGCAGCTAGCAGAAGGTAGCCTCATCAGCTTTATTCAAGCATCAAATATTCAAACTCCTGTTTGCACATGCACACATCTGCTTGCTCCGCAGTTTACAAAGGGTAGACACAGTTGCAGCTGTTTTTCAACTGATAATTGTAAACCATATTTGCAGCATACAATCCCAAATGTATTTATCCCCATTTATTTCATTGTCTCACAGCAAATGAAGATACCATTCTGAAGTAAAGCTGGTGTGCTGTGTGAAGATATCCATGTACAGTTTCCAACCTCTCCCTCCTTTCTCCGGAGTACCTACGGCAAAGTCGGGTCCCAACGTGTGAAACACTCCTGTGTTGTGGACATATTCACTGTTACCTTGAGTAATATAATGCCTGTCTGGATTCCCAGATATAGGTTTTAAGTTAGATACATTATGTGAAAAGTTCTTGAACTCAGCATTGTAATACTGAAGCAGCACGCTTAAGTTATGAAGTTCATGTTTGTAATGAAGCACTGTCATAAATACAAAAACACAGGAGTACACGATCACTTTGTTCTTTGTCTTTGTTTAACAGCATGAGACCTGTTGGTTATAATCAGCAGCCTCCTACACAGTGAGACAGGTGCAATATTAAAATTATAATGATTCATTTTGAAATCAAGACACTCAAACATCACATTAAATACAAGTTTGTTTCTTTAAAATCATCCTTACTTGCCTTTTATTCACCTTTCAGGTAACCATTTAGTTTGTCCTCTAATCATGTGAAACTTTAGGCACATTATTGTATTGATCCTATGAAATAACAAAGGTGTGCAAGAGTCATTCCAATTTTAGCATTTTGGAATTTGCATTTTCAAAGGCAGCTGAAAAATTTGGTAAAAGTTCTATTTAATTCTCTTATAGAAAAGGCATCATTCTTAAAAAAAAAAAAAAAAAAATCATTCCTCACCCTGTTGAGTTCCTACTGGAGCTTTTTGAGCACTAGTTGGCTGATACTTCTTTCATTTTAAAACTGCATTGTATTATTACATAGAGTGAAAATATTGATGCAGATGCATAATTTCAGACCATTCTATTTGTGTGGTGATTAAGTTTCAAAATGAATGATAATTCTTTGGTGTGGGTTAAGAGCTGAAGCTGTATTAGAAATTAAGCTGCCTCTTACACTCTTGGTTGATTGTATGGTCAATATGTTGTCAGAATATGTCCAGTGACTCCCACTGCAATTTGCTAAAGCCCAAGGTAATGTAATAGAATAGTATGAAATAAAATTGCAAAAACCAAAGATATAGTGCTCATTATTACTTAGGACTAAGAAAAGCAGCTTGTCTCACAGCTGGACAGTTTAAACAAGATGATGTTTTGCGTTTTTTGTGAACAATGAAAACAGTTTCCTATCTTTTAAATCTAAGTAGATTCCAGACCTGTTTATATGAATGGCTGACTGGTTTTATATGATTCTCAAAGCAAAGTTTGTTAAAATGCCGTGGAGAAAAGGAACCTGGTATAATTTAATATAATTTGTATTGGTTGCATTCAAGGCCACTTCTGACAGGTCTTGCTGCCAATATGCTATCAGCATTCATTTTACTGTCTTATTTAAGCCCAGTTAAACCTTCGGGTCCTGTGGAGATGCAAAGAAGAAATAGAAGGGGTCTTATGCAACTTGTCTGCTCATATCCAGCGGTCAGTGAGCGGTCACGGCTCCATACATGGTCGACCCGAGCTCACCTCCGTTTAAGTAAGTGTGTGTCCACACCAGGATCGTTTAAACCTAGCTTTTGTTTTTCAGATTAGAGTTGCAGAGTTAATGCTGTTGACGTGTCACATGTCAGGTTGGTAGGTCTGATGGCGCCGAACGGGCCAGAATGTCACAGCACTGAGGCCTTACCTAATGTCATCAGGACAAGTTATCATTAGAACGACAACAATGCCACTGACCAAAAATACTGCCGGACTTACTGGCATGCTACTTGTCTTAACTGAGCTCTCACCTACTGTAACCAAAATACCTCCTCAGGACTGATGAGGGGAACACACAGGTGACAACAAATGACTGGGATTACAGTGATCTGCTTACAGCATTTTTTGTTTTTATATTTTTAAACAGTTAATAGCAATTAAACAACTTGAAAAATGAAATGAAAAATTAACACAAATTAAAGTTAAAGAAATTCTAAATGATAAAAAATAAATTTACATAAATGCAAAAGGTAGAAATAATGGCAGAAAAATAATGGAAGTCATTACAACTAAAGCAAATCAACAAAACTTCAAGAATTGTTGGAAAACTTTAAACTGTGAGGAACAATGCTGACTGTGTTTAGAATTACACGTGAGGCAGCAAATTGTGTAATGGATTACCTTTTAGTGTGTAAAACTCCTGTTGTGGTGTGTAAAGTGGGGCATTGAGAATCTGCTTGCACATTTGCAGGTACATAAGTAGTGTAAACTTCCTCTGACACACCTCAGCTGTTTCCTTAATGGCAAGTTTTGCTCGGGATTACACGTTGATGCTCTGGCAGCATTTAGGGACAAGATGACAGTACACTGCTTAACCAAGCAAGTGACAACAGACGGGGACGGCTGAGCCTCTGCTGACATAACATGACAGGACTTCATGACTCAGTGTTGTTCTCCAGACTATTTTGTATTGTCAAAATAAATCTAACTAGTTTTTCTTTTGAAGTGCTTGTAAAAGTTAAAATGCTCCTTTTTCCTCAGCTTTCATGTGTAAGACCGTATAAAGCATCTGTATGTGAAATTTATTTTGAAGAGTTAAACTTTCTGTATCTTTTAAAGTTTTACACCCAAATAAAGTGTTAGCTCTCTGTTAACTGACAAGAAAATGTTATATAATATAAATTTAGATTTGTACATGCCTATACAAAAAACAAATACACAAAAAAAACCATGAAGCCTACTTGCAGTCACTCTCATTAAACAGACCGGGGCATTGTTGGGGAATCCGAAAAGACAGAAAAAAGTCCTTAGAGTTTGCTTTTGGGAATAATATCCTAAGTGATTTGGTAATTTTTCATTTGGAGACATAAAAAAATAGAAAGCCGGTGGTTGCTTTCATCAACATTTTAAGTAAAGAACATCCAGAAAATACCAATACATTTATCTCATCTCATAGCCTTTCATTCACACAGTATCACACGACTTTTCAACAGGCCTGACTCAACAAATGTTTATATTTGTACTTCCACTAAGGCTTTTAATGAAACTATGGGTCCTAAAATAGACTTGTAAACACCTTCGACATGGACGTGTGACTAAAGGCTCAGGCCACTTCTTTTCCTTCGGGGCATCTGCCGTTATGTATCCCATTATAGAGCTCTGAAAACAATTACATAAAGCCTACACACTGCTGAATGCGAGTGTTCATCAGCTTACAGGAGGATTTTGTTAACTGGATTAGCGGTAGATTTAAACTCTGCATTTAGGTTCAAGAAGTGAAAATAATCAGACAGCCTGTCTGTGCGTTGGGTATAAAAGGGCTCACACAGCATCTTCTCACCACAGCTCAGACACAGCAACAGCTCTGCACTGAAAACTTCCTGCAGCTTCGCTCTGCACTTCAGGTAAGAAGATGAAACAAGAGTCTTTTAGTGAGATGCTTTAAACTGCACTATTTAATTGTTAGAGCAGATTTTATGTTAGTGGAATAAGTCAGGAAGAATACTGTACATATGATAAAAATCACACTATCACTATAAAAATTAACATGCTTCACTTGGGTATTGCCTAGAATGGACTTCCAGATCTTTGCCCTGGTGATGTTGTTCCTGGCCTGCGTGGAGCAGAGCCTGGCTTCCTGCGTGGTGGACAGCTTTACAGTGAAAGACGACTTTGACCCCCAGAGAGTGAGTACTGAAATATGTCTCATGACCACAGCTGAGCAAGTAGAAAAACAACTTTAACAGGAACAGGATGATCTACATCCCCATGTAAACCAGAACATCATCAGCATATAATGTAACACATTGTTGTGTACTGTATACTTCAATCTGCAGTATGAAGTGATATCCGTAACACTAAAATGCTCTCTACATTGATCCCTACAGTATGCAGGAAAGTGGTATGCTCTGCAGAAGAAGGATCCCGAGGGTTTGTTCCTGCAGGACAACATCTCTGCTGAGTACACTGTTGGAGATGATGGTGCCATGGTTGCCTCCTCCAGGGGCAGAGTCACTCTCTTTGGGTGGGTTTTAGAAATCACTTAAAATGCAACTTGTTTAAAAGATTTTCATCACTGCTTGCAAGTGTGACACTTCTTTCCCCCTCCTTGACATCCAGGTTCTGGGTTGTGTGTGCTGACATGGCTGCTCAGTACTCAGTCCCCGACCCCGGCACCCCCGGCAAGATGTTCATGAACTACCAGGGACTGGCCAGCTACCTGTCCAGCGGCGGTGAGCTCCCTCAGTCCTAAACACACACACACACACACACACACACACACACGTCCTCACAGTTGAGACTAACTTCTCGCTCTATGCTTCTGCAGGTGACAACTACTGGGTTATTGACACCGACTATGACAACTACGCCATCACCTACGCCTGCCGTACCCTGAAGGATGATGGAAGCTGTGAGGATGGCTACTCCCTGGTCTTCTCCCGCAACCCCCGTGGCCTCCCCCCTGCCATCCAGAGAGCCGTCCGCCAGAAACAGGAGGAAATCTGCATGGCCGGAGAGTTCCAGCCTGTGCTGCAGTCTGGTATGTACTCAGTCTTCCAACTCACTGGACAGACAGTCAGCATGTACTTTGACTAGCTTTTAATTTAGGAGATGCTAAGATACCAAAAGCTTCCACAAAGGCACATATTTAACATTTAGATTAGAAAGATACATGTTGATTCATAGGATTATATGTTTTGAGAAAAAACTGAAAAGTATCTTAGCAGGAGTTATATTAAAAATTCCAATTTTTGCTCTGAATTGCTAATAAAAAATAAATATGTGGAATCATATTAATAGAATAACTGTACATGTACACTCATCTAACACTTGAATGTCTTGTCTCTTTATTCTTAACAGGTGCTTGCTAAACTGCTCCTGGGCGTGAGTCTGTGGAGCTGCTCGTCATCATAAAGCAGACCATCCCACCCAAAATGAAGACAGAGCTCCTCTCAGAGAATTGTCCAGCTCGTGATTTGCCATGTTTCAACATCGTACAGGAAAAATTATCGGATGAATCCAATTAGACACCCTGTGAACAAATTAAATTAACCCTGCCAAGACAAAAATATATCTCCAAGCCGAAACTTTAAGCAGCTGAGCGAACCTAATGATATAATCACCCGCATACAGCACTGTCACACTGTTGGGTAACATCTGCACTGCCTCTGTGTCGGTGACAATAAATTTTGTAAAGAAACCTGCTGTTGTTCCCTTTTTTGTAAAAGTCTTTACTTATCTGATGCACAAACATGTAAAACAATCAAATACACTTTACATTTCAACGATAAAAAGATTACATCTGTTCAATTTGTGGGTCATATTGTTTCTGTAACAGTGTGATCAGTTCATTACTGCGACATTATGCAATTTACTTCACCTGCCACGAGAATAATGACAGAATATGTGCAACTGAACAACATGCACGAACATTAAAATCTCATTTTAAGACAGCGTTAAACAGATTATCCTGATGAAAGTATGACATAGTTGGGTTAGGGGTTATACAAAAATACAGACTATTACCAGCGAAATTGTTCATTTTAATCCAAAGATTGTAATGATGCTACTGTGTGCTTGATGCTGCCAGTGGAGAGTTTAACCGGACGTGTTCAATCACTTTATCTCCACAAGCCAATAGATCTAAACCAGCTTTAGAAATGTCTGAGCTGGGATTTGTTTGCTGACATATTGTAGTATTGTACATACACATTGTATTATTGTATTCAGTTACTTTTATACAATAGTGGTCACAGCCAATATGTAATGCCTGCATTACTGTCAAATAGAGCACGAGCATAACAGAGTGTGTTTGATTACAGTGTGATTGGGCAGATGAAACAGTGTTTAAATCACAAATGACTATATAACATACATCTGTACAGTCAGCACATTGATCTCTAGAAAATATATTTACATTCTGCAAAATAATTAAATAAAACACAATCTGAATGCTGCCTTGAAGTGAAAATGCCGTGACCTTGGTCTAGTTCTCCTCTGAGTACCTCTCTGGCAGTGAGTACGGCCCAGACCTGGCCCAGTAATCCACAGCTCGAACTCTGTACACACCGCTTACCTCCTGTTCCACTACAAAACACATCACAAAACACAACAAGGTTATTATTTCTATGGCTCTATGGCTAAAATGTAATGTGAAAGGTGAAGAAAATGCAGTTTCGTTAGCACCATTTAGCAGAGACAAAAAAGTACTGGGAACTCTTACCAGGTGAATAAACATGAGAAGTGAAAATTGTGTCTTGAGAATTAATTCTGGTGAATGTCTTGTGGTCTGTGGAGAGTTCCACTTCAAATGTCTTAATGCATCTGCAAATACAAAGAAATTAAAATGATGGATGAGTGCTTTCTTGTTGTCAGTCAACATTACATATTAACTGCATTTCAACAGTCATACAGATCAAATCTACTGTTATGCTGTGCTCAGTACACTGGAGGGAGCTATGGATATGATACATTTTTAAATGAATAAATCTGTACAGCCTTTCAGTCGTTAAAAAAAGAAAAATCAAAAATCACGAGGACCTACTTGGAATCAACACAGTGGTCTGACCAGACAATCAGGACTTGGCCTTTCGTGATCTTGATGAAGCGTAATCCGTTGACCTGATCAAAAATCAGACACAGTCTAGAGTCTTTTCCTCTGTTTCACTTACATCCATCAGGCTTTGAGCTGCATTCAGGACATACAGTCTTACATGTCAAACAACGTTTACTCAAAATCGCCTGAACTTTACAGATGACACAAGACAAGAGTTCAACGGATGAACTGTTGAAGATCAATAAAGTTAGGAGCAGCATTCACTTACCACACATACTGGCTTCTGTTTTGTCCATCAGAAAGACTCAAATAAAAGTGCCATATGATAACAGAAGACTGGAAATTGTGTAACTCACTATAAAAGGTGGAGTACTGACCTGGTCTGGCACAGCTTTGGCCTGAGCACAAATGTGGATCAGGAGGACAGAGGGCACAGACAGTTTGGCTTTCAGAGTCAGTGTGTCTCCTGCAGGGACTTCCCAGGGCCCATCAACACGGGGGTCCTGACACAATGACCCATCATCAGTGAATTAAAGCACATCTCAAAGCACTTTGCAGAAGTGGAAAAGCCGACATAGATCAAACCATTTAGTTCTGCACTTAATATCAACAGCGCGGCTGACTCAGCAGATTAATTACAGCTGCATGGAACAAGATCCTCACCATGAATATATCCTGAGAGAAAGAGTGACTATTTCAAGCCTTTTTAATGCCTGGTAGTAAAATAGTCTTTTTCATAAGGGATCTTACAGAAAACAGAACTTAACACTCACTTATTATAGATTTTGGTAAGTATTATTTGGAAGTATTTTTGTGTTTGAAAATGTAATAAGCATGAACAGGTTTCTTTTTTATTTGAAATGGAACTACAGATGCAAGAAAAGAAACAGCCTCATTTACAGTATTGTGAAATTACTGTTTTACAACTCATGAAAAAAATTATTACAATAGATAAAGCAAAAGACTCATACATGATCATGTTAAATCCTTGAATATTGTTCAGCCCTGCTGTTTACCTGCACACTCCTGAGCCGTCTGAACTGTCCTGCTGTGGGGTAGTCAGGGCTGCCCATGTTCTGCCACAGCTGGTACGGGTTGGTGACGTTGTTGTCAATGTAATATGTGACATACACAAGACCTGGATAGCAAACAGAGAGACAAAAGACAAACAGGACTGATATAAAGTGCTCTCATGCAGAGACATAATCTTTAAAAATACTTTCCTTGAAATGGAATCATCACTAATCCCAACAGTACAGATCCAACAGTGTTTTGTTAAATCTACCTTTTTGTGCAGCCAGTCCTTTCAGTGAGACGGTGACATCATCTGTGTCGGCAGAGGTGCTGTTGTCATCACTGTTGTAGACCAGCACCGAGGCCTGCCAGCTGTCTGAGCTGCCCGGGATTATGGGCTTGTGGCTGCTGGCGAGAACTCCCAGAGTGCTGTTGTTGGTTCCTGCTGAGTTCAGAACCTGAGCCAGGACCTGGGTCTCTCCTTAAAGCAGAGTCACACATTGAGCAGGGCCGTTAAAATGGTAAAAAAAAAAGAAAAGGAAGGACAGATGAACCAGCAGGAAGACACTGATAAACTCATCCTAATACGTTTTCACGTTTTCACTGAGGCGAGTAAAGAGATCTTTCACCTAGCAAAGCCAGCAGGCCCATCACGGTGAGGACTGGCTTCCTGATGAGCTGCACGTGAGGCGGCTGTGTGTTGTTGACCTGGAAGCGGGCGGTCAGCGTGCGCTGGGTGAAGGGGTGTGGGTGGTAGCTGAGGAAGGCGTTGTCGTTGCTCAGCAGAGTGTAGTTGATGGTGCTGTTTGGGTCTGCCAGCAGCAGATCCTGGTGTTGCTTTATTACCTGTAGGAGGGAGAAACACAGTGGATTGGTTTATGTAATCTAACCGAGATGCCTGCGGTTGGCGTGCGGTTCCCTCCATCCAACCAGTGATCATCTCAGGAAGCGTGTGTATTTAATTTCTAGATAGTTTAAATTGGCAAATTTTTAGTTACAGACAATAAAACTGCAGTCACTCATTCAGAAAACATCTTCCCATCTTCCTCTATCCCTTCACTTGACCTTCACCACCATCGCAGCATAGGTCACATCAGCCCTCCACTCCTGAGGCCTGGACCAGCCCACCAGTGGATCAGCTTCGTCATTGTAAACGGGGAGGCTGCGGAACCGCGGGAAGCGCTCCTGGATCTCCGTCACAGTCTGGATCTCCTGCTGCAGGATGGGCAAGGAGTAGCCTCCTCCCTGAAGGACAGAAACGGAGAGTTCTTACAAAGACGCACTGATAAATACACTTCAGTATGAAAATGAACATATCAACTAGGCTGTGCCTCGTTTTTTCTTATATCTTCACAGTGAAGAGCTGCAAGTATTTAATTTGACATACACAAATTGAAAACTCTTGAAAATTGATTGGATTTGTTTTGAATTTGTTCCCGTTTCCTCTGAGTCCAGAGAAGCCCACCTTCTTGTGCAGAGCGATGTAGTCGATCCGGACCCCCGTCTCCCCAGTGAAGTAGTTGGTGCCGTTGTAGCAGTGCTGCAGCATGGCCCAGCAGTACGGGGAGTGTGGGGGGGAATGACACGAGTCTCCTGGACCCCCAAACCTCAGGAGACTGCTGGCGGCGCGCAGACCCTCCGAACAGGCATCGTAGTAGTTTAGAAACCCTGAAGAAAAACACAGCATGCATCATTCAATTTCTATATACAGAATGTCAAAATACTATATCATCTTATATCTTGGAGAGAAAATGAGAACATAGCTAATAGGAACAAATGCCCATTTCCAACTATTCAAAGAAGAACTGATAGAACATAAAAATGTCATGGAGGGTGCATTTTGAGTTTACCTTGAATTGACACGGTGACATTATCAAAGTCGTGATTGTTGGGCTCGTTCCACGTTTCAAAGTTCCACTGAGAAACACTTCCCAGGCCGTACCTGTCTGCAAGCAACAATGAACATTTAAAGAAAACATGACAGAAGACACGTTATGAAGAATCGGACTCCGACAGTACAGGTTTTACATTTGTTTAAGTAAATGTTTAGAACATTAACAAATAATACACAACACAAATAATGACAGGAAAAACAAGGCTGAAATGATCCAAATATTTTGTGAAATTGTGAAACACAAATGTTAAAATATTGCCTTTATTTTGCAGAGCGATCTTCACCCAACTTGGTTGAAAGAAAACAATTTAAACAATAACTCTACTTATTAAGAACTCACTTTATTTCAGATTTCAGTTTTTATTAATCATGACTACACTGTATGGAGAGAAAACAACAGTGGCACCCTGCACTCACTCACCAATGTACCTCTTGGCTATGAGATAAATGAGATTTCTCCACTCGACCACTTGTGATTTGTCCTCAAAGTCAGTGAAGAAGTTAGAGACGCTGCCCATCAGTTCAAAACCTGAAAACCAGACGTGCAGGAATTAACTGCAGTTCAGATCTTTACGGCCACGTCACCAGTGCAACAGAGTTCACATTTCCCCTTCGTTGTTTTCTGTATCTTACATTTCAGTGTCTAACTGCTTTGGATTCTTAATTAAAGCATTTCAGACAACGGTGATAAAAAAAAGACATTTTTCTATTTGTTACAGAAAAAGAACATCCAGTGACACATTTAAACATGATACATCACATATGGTGGCGTCGTGGCACAGTACCTGGTCTGAGTCCATTAATCCACAAAAGCTCGATCAGCTGGTCCAGTTTAGTGAAGTTGTACTGGGTTTGTCCTCCGACGACTCTAGGACAACAAAAATCACACACTGTCCTTGACCATCAGGAGTTTATGGCATTTATAATAATGGTAACATTATGGTAAGAATGGCTGGAGAGGTCTCCACTGACTGGTTCACTTACTGTGCAGAGACCAGCTCCAACATCCAGTGAATCCGGACCTGCTGGATCCCTCCATGGGGGACCGATCCCACATAGGCCAGGTTGAGCTGCTGGTCTGTGCTCAGGTCAAACTGGTGGGCCTGAGTGTGAGGCAGCGGGGGGCTGAACACAAAGAAGAGCCTCCTGTTTTTCTTTGGGATGCACCAGTGACATGCATGTACAGATTTTTATAGATTTCACACAGACATAGACTTTATGAGAGTGTGGCTTCAGACTGACTCCTCATCTGACTGTATTCTTAAGAAAACTTTGCCAATCCCTGCTGAAGAATCTGATATTTTAAAATGTATGTTAGCTTTGTTAAATAGATTTATATCGCACAAAGTTATTAAGAAACTCATATTAATTGTAGTGGTCTTTTGGTAAATTCGGCATGAAAACAGACACACATTAATTCCTGCATTTGAATAAAACTTCAACTTTCTCAATGCTTGTTGAGTGTTTCGCATTTGTTCATTTTTGACCTACCAGAAACCTGTGCTTCTCCAGAAGTGTGTCAGATCTCCAACAGGTCTCCCCACGTCCACTGTGATGACATGTGAGGTTGCTGAAGTTTCCTTTATGATGACCAGTAGCACAAACACAGAGAAACTTTTCCACTTCATGTCTGCGGAGGAGCGGAAACTGCGTGTCCCGCCAGCTGTGACGGATGTGAGGTGAGTCTCGAGGGTCGACTCGGCCCGACACCCCCACCAGCTGTGTGAGTGGACGGAAAACACACCTTTTACTCTCTTTAAAAAGACAACAACACAACACACACACCTCTACGGCGGCGGCAGCAGCGGACTGGAGTAGCAGTCAGGTGAGCGTGATGACGTCTAATGGACGCGACCCCGCTGTTGTAGTCTTTTTAGAGAACTGCCTTTCAAAAAATAGTACATTAAAATAAATTCATCAGCAGTAAAAAAAAAAAAGAAAACTAAACTAAGCACCACATTAGAGACAGATCTGTGTATTTAGCTGTTGTGTTCACCATAAAGTGGAGAATATGTTTTAGATTTTGAAGGTTAGAGTGTGACTTCCTCTATGGTTGAGCTCATCTGTTGACATGGACATTTTTTAATTCGTGGAATAATAAACATATTTGGTACAATATAGACAATATACACTGCCATACTACCTGCCTATAGGAAGTACTAATACACTTAATGTAACCTGTAAATGTTGTAGGATGTGTGTCCCTCTGACCTCCACTCTATGACATCAGCTGATCAGCACTGAACATCTCTAACACCAACTGATCAATACCGCCTGACTGTGGTATGGAGCCATAAAGCTTACTTACATAAGAAATGTGGCTTTAATTTCCATTAATTTAACAGTTGAACAATCTTCCATTGTCTGTTCAAGTACACCAAAAGAACACCTGTTTGGTTCTGCATGTCACCGAAAGTTTAAACTTTGCTACCACTGCATCGACACACAGCCTGACCACTGTGATGTGAAATAATAAGTTGCATACAGTACAACAGAGATGTTAATGGGACATTTATTTTAAAAAAAAAAGTTGGGAGAATCAAGAAGGCATGAAAGGAAAATTCATGTCATTTACAGTTGAACTCAAAGATACTGTTAAACAGCAACAGTTATACACAACCATTTACACAACCTGTACAAATATTTTTTCCCGCAAAAATTTGCAAATTAAACTCAAAATAACTTAAATAAGCTTCTATGTAAAAGTGCAAATCCTCACACGTGGGATGTCTGTGAGTAAGACCATGGCGGCAAAAAGCGTGCTTCGATGAGTTCACTGGCTATCAGAGGTTAACTTGTAAGGCATCACAAGCACATTTCAACAGAACATTTTCAGACTATACTGTCTTGAAGCACAGTCATGTATATAGATATATCTATATATAATGCTTTTAATGTACAACGTCCATGCCTTAGTGTAATTCTGATGCCTTACATTGAATTTGAATGAGCACATTATCAATATTGTAACAATAAACAGTCTCAACTTCTGTGATCTGACAGACAGCCCTTTACTTTATCGAACCTGTCCAGCCCTGAAATAAAAGCACTAAAAAAAAAAAAAAAATGTTCAGTGTTTGTAGTGTTCTTTGGGCAAAAAGTTCAGGAGGTGCACTGTGACAGCATAGTTGCACCTGTCTGGTAGTGTTATAGGTTAGCATTAAAATCACAGTTACCAGTTCTTTACAGGATGAACCAGGATACGGTTGGGCAGTAGTTGTCCACAGGTTTCAGGCTTCGACAGTGTGTGTGCGTGTGTGAGGTGAGGTGATTCTGCACAGTCACAAGGCATGAGGCGACGACAAGTGGCAAACTGTTAATGTTGATACTTCAAAGTCTCTACAAGCATCCTCCTCCTGATTGTTGAGGAGGGGAGGGAAGGGGGACTAACCCACGCACGCTATTGGGCCTTACATGCGTCTGTATTAACATGCAGCCGATGCAAACTAAAAGTGTGTCATCACCACGAGAAGGAGAGTAATATACAGCATATCTGTTCATGAAGCACTGGTCACCATGGTTTCTACTGGACAGGAGACTGGAAATGTGTTTGGTAAATAAAAGGTGTTTAGACATTTGCAATACAAAGGAGAAAATAACGAGCATTCAGTCTTTGTGTGTGTGTGTGATGTAAATGAACTATGACTTCTGCTCAGCTCCCGCTGCAGACTGGGCTGTGCTCTCCGGTTTAAGGATCTGGTAGGTGATGAGGTACTCTGGGTAGGCCTGAAGGAAAAGTGCACAAAGACATTAGTTGAGGTTAAACAGCAGGAGTCTAAAACGGGATGTTCACACGCTTGCATCTTCATTTACCTGCTCTCCTCTGTAGATGACGTACTCGGCGTAGGCCAGGCCGTTAACGCTGGGCCGCCCAATCACTGAGTGGTGTCCTGGGGGGGCGTGAGCCATCTTCATGGCACTGAACTGTAGGAAGGACTTTCCCAGGGTCACTCGACAGAACAGCATCTGCCTGAGAGTTCAGATGATTGATCAGTTAGACATGACTGTATTAGCAGCAATATTTTATTCTAAAACTTTATTTTGATGAAGAACCATTATTACAGTTATTAAATTGTTTCAGAAACAACACATCTTTTAGTGTTGAGGTTTTGAGGTTAGTGTCAAGTCAAAGTTACCTGTGGCACAAGTAGCAGGATCGGTCTTTGTGCGTCGGGCAGCCTGTGCCTCCACCGATGCCGTAGACATACTGATTGCTCTTTGAGGAGTTTTCTGCAAAGTAGATCCCTGCTCCAAACATGCCTCCTATGTACGCGTGGCGCTCATCAAAGCCTTTGTGGATGATGGCGTTGATGAACGGGGAACCTGAAGGAAGACAATGATATTTTTATACAATTATAAATGGATGCCTGAGATCTAAAATTAAGTTTCTGTAGAGCTACACTCAAATGAAAACACAGACACTGCCTGATGCCGACAAACACAATGAACAGATGGTGTCACAGTGGGTGTGGTTACCGTGAAACAACATCCGCTCATTGTGGTGGTTGTGGTTCTCGTCTGCGATCTCCTTCTGCCTGTGGGTGTAACGTTCCCTCAGCTTCTTGTTTACCACCTTTTGAATCTGTTTGGAACAATGCGACATATCAAACACCATGCTGGGCATCTTGTCTGCTTTACACTGTTTATTAAAAACATCTACTAAAGAAATAGTCAATATCTAAACTGTTCAGTGTGCTGTTGATGGACACAACTGGGAGTTTCCTTCAACAGACCTTTATGATGTTGTATCTGCTGAACACACCGCCAGCATTGCCTCCGTCTCTGTGCTCTCTGATGGTGCTCTGCATCTGAGAGACACACAACACAAAGTGATGTTATAATCAGGCAAACTATAAACAGCCATCAGCACATGGTCAGTAAATGTTTGCTGTTTACAGTTGATTAATAAAACTATAAAGCTATGATGAAATTGTTACAAATGCCTTTAGAGAGGATGTGTAAGCTTGCTTCTACACAACCAGAGGAAGAAATCAAAATGTAGCTTTGCATAGATAGAAAACTTTTTGAAGATTAGCAACTTCTGTTGTGTGTTACAACACGCCATAATCAAAAAACAACCCACCTCCTCCTCCACAGACTGGTACTCCTTGTCATCTGGGGCGAGGTCTATCAGGATGGTGCCCTGGTTGGCACAGTGGAATGTCAGGTAGGGGTTGGCACCTGAAAAACAACAATGCGATTATTCGCTAGCAACCGACTGTTACTTTGTAGGGTGTCACAGTCATACAGTCTCTGCTGAATTTGTTTTTGGGAAAAGCTACAGTCGCCTCCTTACCTTGCTGGCCTCCCAGCAGCCTCTCAACACCCTTGATGAGCTTGTGTCGGTGGCCATAGGCATTAATTCCAATCTCCTTCAGCTCCTCGTGACCCATGTCAGCCAGCACATCCAGGGTGATCTGGAAAAAAGGAAGTAATACAGCAGGTTGAGAAGTTTATTGCAAGTAAAATTTCGGTGATCTTGGTGAATTTTGACAGGTTTAATGGACTGATTCTCTAAACCTGCCGCATTACAATGTTGGGTAAATAAGTATTTTTGAGATAGCTGACCTGCTCCCTCTCAAAGATGTCCCTTAGGTGCTCCAAGCCCAGGCTCTTCAGGAACTGACTTATATTCATGTCCAGCATTGCCACTGTAAAAACAGGGCATTAAGAGTTGAATGAAAAATAAGTCACCGTGTTGAACAGGATTGATGCAGTTTCAGTGTTTAAAAAAAACAAACAAACAAAAAAAACCGCACACACACACACACACACATACACACACACACACACAACTTTCCAATGTCCATATTTTTTCTGTGTTGTGACAAACTTACTTTCTCCTTCCTTACGGTCAGTGCCTGTAGCTCCGTCTGCCACTCCAGAGGAGCCGGCAGCAGCAGCAGCGGCCAGCTCAGTGAGAGGTCCGGCCAGGTTGTCTATGCTGCTGGCAGCGGACAGACAGGACGGTGTGGAGGCGGGGGAAATGACCGAGGCGCTGACCACTGTGGCCTGCGGCTTAAAGCAACTGGGCAGGGCGTCTGGTGGCATGGCGTCCATCAGCAGGGCCCGGATATCATCAGCCTGCAGGGATGGCGCAGAAAAAATAGTTGAAAGGAACTTTTTTTAAATCAAAGTCACACTGCATTCTTTAACTGGCATTCTCATTTATATGACACTCACATTACTAAAGAAAAACTGGAGAGAAAAAAAGAGAGACTTTTCAATTTTTCACTTATGGAGACCTAAAAAATGAATTACACAGTCAGCCCTAAGCTGTGTGTGTGTTTGACATAATGTATTACCGTGGCCAGGTCCAGAGCAGTTTGACCCTCCTGGTTCTTCATGGTGGGGTCGGCTCCGTGGGCCAGCAGCAGCGCACAGAGCTGTGTACGACCCTTCTGTGCCGCCTCATGGAGGGGGGTGAAAGCCCATTTGTCTGTAGCATTCACACACGTGTTGTACTTGATCAGTAGTGCTGCAATGTCCACATGCTGTGAGGAAGAGAAGCAACAGAGTGAGTCAGAGTGAAATATAGGTTAAATAAAATATCACAGAACACAGTAGCAATTGTTGAGTGTTTACAGGAATTGAAGGCAAAAAACACAATTATCTTATCAAGTCCCCGTCCCATAAGTTCCCAGAGGATGTCTCTTTGACAAGTAATGTGTTTTGTCTTTATGTTGTAGAGACTGACCCCGTAAGAAGCAGCGTTATGAAGAGGGATAAGGCCGCCTTTGTCCTGGGCGTTGACATCAGCCCCATGCTCCAACAGATACTCTGCTACCTCAAGGTTGTTGTAGCCAGCTGAGGAGAGAAAACAGGCGTCAGAGCATGAAGATGTACACCTACTGACACTCAGTGTAAGCACAGCATTTACAAAGCTCTTTCTAAACATATCTATAACCTTTATTCAATAAGGTAGTCTTATTGAGAGAAAGATTATTAGAGGCCTGGGAACAGCAGCGAAATCAAAAATATATACCAACAAAAAAAAATAATGCCACACCAGAACTGGCACTGATTACCTGCGAGGTGAAGCGGTGTGGAGTTGCGGCCCTGTGTGTCTCTGCAGTTGATGTTTTCTGGGGAGCACAGTTTCTGGACTCGGGCCAGGCAGCCCTTCTTGGCAGCGTCCAGCAGGGCGGCGTCACCCCTCAGCAGGTCCTGGATGTCTGTGTCTCCATCTTTCACCATGTCCAGCGGCATATTGCCATCACGGTTCTTCTTGGATGGGTCGGCTCCGTGCTGAACAAAAAACAGTTAATGATCAGCATCATAACAGGTGAAACAGGACGCACATTCATGTAACAAGACTTGTGATGTGTGATGGATGACAATAATGGATCCTCACTTTGAGCAGCAGTTTGCAGATCTCATATTTGCCTTTGGCTGCAGCCTCGTGAAGTGGGGTGAATTTCCACAGGTCGGCCACGTTGACAGAAGCTCCATGTCTGACCAGCAGCTCAGCCACTTCATAGTGACCATAGGAGCATGCGTTGTGGAGGGGAACCAGACCGCTAGAGGAGGAAAAACACAAGTGAAAATCTTCGCACAAGAAAGCTGATGTTTTCACAGCAAATTAAATTAAAATATCATTGTAGTCTCCAAAAATCTAAACAGAACTCACCCCTTGTCTTTGGCATGGACATCGGCTCCATGGTGGAGCAGGTATTCGACAACAGCCACTCGATTGTAACCAGCTGCAAAGTGGAGAGGAGTGGAGTGGCGGCCCTCCAAGTCCCGGCAGTTAACATTCTGCGGGGTGCAAAGTTGCTGCCAAACACAGAGACAACATGATAATTAGCAACTCAACTGAGTGGGATGACAGCAGGTTTACAAGACAATTAAAATGGGGCCATCTCTGCAAACCACTGCCTGAAGTGAGTGTGTGAAATATCAGGGGGCAGTTAACATTCATGAATTTGTTTCTGCGAAAGTTGTGGCCATATGAAAATTGTCTGTAAATGAAAAACAAGAAAAAAAACCAAAAACAAACAAACAAAAAAACAAAGAAGGCACCACGTCTAAAAATGTAACTTTAGACACAACTGGAAGTGCAGAAGAAAAAAGGACTTACTTGCACTGTGTCCAGATCTCCTGCTTTGGCAGCCTCCAGAAATCTGTAGTCCACGTCAGAATTACGCGTGGGAACATTTTCTGCAAACAAAAATTCAACACAAAGAGAAATTATCAATGTCAAACCGGAAAGCCATACATTTACAAATTTTAAGGGTTTAAATCTGATATATCCCACTGAAAATACATTTGTAAAAGAGCCCGTCACCCCATTAATTGATCTGATCACTGAAATTCAAAGTAAAGGAAATCCACAGTTCAGACTACAAAATCTGCCTCCTCTTGTGTAAAGACATCTATCACTTTAGAAAACATTTCCACTCTGAAACACTGAAAATCAAACCTAAAGGCAAACAATCTGGAACAGTCAGGAGTGTTTTTACCGTTGAGAATCTGCTGCACAGCCTCATTACCCATTTGAGCAGCGGTGAAGCCCTGCAGAGACACGATGGAGGGGTCTGCGCCGTAGCTCAGCAGCAGCTTGCAGGTCTGGATGTGACCGGCGAGTGCAGCTCTGTGAAGAGCCGTCTGACCCAGCGTGTCTACAGCGTTTACCTGGAGTCAGACGAGGCAAAGTAAAGTAAAATTTCAGCAACACACACTTTACATTCAAACTGGTTTACACCAGTAGAACAGACAGAAAATAAAACAAAACGCACCTTTGCTCCATGTTTCTGCAGCACCTCCAGGATATCATTGTGAGCTCTCTCAGCAGCAACATGCAAGGGAGTCATAAAGCTTCAAGACACAACAAACAGGAAGTTAGTTATGAACCAGGTCAGCACTGTGTTAGTGGATAGATTTCATTTCTTCTTAAGGCTGTTTGAACATGCAGTTTCATTTCGCTCTTGTTGCTATTTTTCAAAAAGATTATACTGACTTACAATGAATGTCATGAATAGAAATCAAATGTTTTGGACTTACTCTTTGTTCTTCTCATTGATGTTGGCCCCTTTACGTAGCAACAACTCAGTCACCTGCTTCCTCTTCGGGTGGGGGGAGGCCACAGCACAGTGCTAAAAGACACATCAACATTACAGTCAAAGACTTGTCGACCCAGAATAAATGAAACTTTTGAACGATCACACACAAGTGACTGCCTGCACATCACTATTAACCATACTGAGCATTGCTGGAAAATGTACTTTTAATCCATAAGCTTGTTTTCTTATGCCGCTTTTCCACTAGTACCTGATAGTACCGACTCGGCTCGCCTCAACTCGGCTCGCCTTGGCTCGATTGCGTTTCCATTACAAACAGCCCCCCCTCAGTGTGGGTGGAGTCTTCACAGCGAGGCGGCCCGAAAATCCGGCGATATGTTTTGTTATGCGACACAAACGCGAAACAACTACGGAGGCCAGCAGAGAGAAACAAACAAATGAACACAACGAAACGTCTGCACCTAGTTGTTGCTCCACAGACCTGTTTTCTGTGCAGCGATCTCTGATCGCGTTATTTGTTGTTTTTGTGTTTTAAAAATGCTGCGGCTCATTCTTCTGA
>JBAJHX010000076.1:5591456-5620875 GCA_037176925.1 Amniataba percoides | reverse complement strand
GATAGTACCTGGTACCAGGTACTAAAGCGTAGTGGAAACACGCGCAAACCGTGCCGAGTCGAGTCGAGTCGAGTAGGTACTAGTGGAAAAGGGGCATTATTCTTCTAATTTTAAGATGAATTTTTGGATTAACAGAATGTGTTGTATTCTATCAGCATTCTTTAAGCAGTGATTTGATTCCTATGCTGCACTAAAAAAACAGCAGCAGCAGCAGTGGTAGTAGTCGTAGTAAGGCTTGTTTCTGACCAGAGCTGTCTCGTTGGTCTGAGGATGTTTGAAGCTGATGATCTCCAGAGCCAGAGTCTTCTTCACTTTGGCCATGTCTGCCTCCCGGGCTGCCTGCAGCAGCGAGTGACCTTTGAACTCATCTACATGGAAGAAAATGGGAAGTTTAAGGAGAATGATGTACACTCAGTGGTCTGATTATTTTAATGCAGTCTGAATGATGTTGGTCTATGTATCTGTATGTATTGAAGCACTTTGCACCGTGTTGAACTGATTTGTGTTTTTGAAGGTTTTTACTCGAGAGATCAGCAGCGATTGCTTATGCACTGAAGCTATAATGGAACTTGCATCTGTGTGAGTGAAACATTACAAAGCAATTGGTCTGCTGCGGGACTAGGATGAGAACTCACAGGTGAGCCTTTCTTTAAGCTCTGGAGTGGGGGCCATGTCCACGGCGCTCTTGCTGTGACAGTTTAGAAGGGTGGGGTCGGCCCCATGGCTCAGCAGCAGGGAACAGACCTCCACTCGGTTCTTGGACGCTGCTTCGTGGAGAGGAGTGAACTGCCACAAGTCCATAGCGTTCACGCAGGCTCCATGCTGCAAAGAGGTAAAAATGGAGGTTAGAATTTTATTTCAGTGAGTTTAAATCCTAAGTCCTAATTAGGTGCCTGTTTTAATAAAATGCTCCGATTTCCCTGAAAAGGCGAAATGTTTCTTACTTTAAGCAGAAGCTCAGTAACTTCGAAGTGACCATAGGAGCAGGCATTGTGCAGAGGAACCAGGCCACTGCAGGGACAAGACACTCGGGTTAGTGTTATAAATTATGACTGAATGACAAAAACATTTTTGGGGGGTTTTCAGAAAAAGTGTATCACCCTTTGTCCTTAGCGTGAACATCTGCTCCATGCTGGAGAAGAAGCTGAACGATGCGGACTCGATTGTATCCGGCTGCCAGGTGGAGGGGTGTCGACTGTAAGAGAGGGCAGCTGGTTAGCAGACATAGGTCGCCGGCTGGTTGGTTTAGTGTGCACTGCTTTCGATGGCCACAGGAGCAAGCGGCTGATTAGGGCCAGAAGCAATGTGCTATGGCAGGCTATGCTCGGTGAGTTGCAGATGAATGGCGCATGTGGTGATGCAAGGTCAATGGGGTTTGTGAACCAAAGCCAGCGACTAAAAGTCATTCGCTGGCCATACTGTGTCTGACCTGAGTGAGTGACAACAAGCAACTTTAACCTCATTACTCATCTGCCTCGACTTCCATTTGACAGTGTCAGCAAAAACTAAATATTCTGGCTCTGTTTCTAGAGCTTAAAATGAAGTATTATGTCGTTAGATGACGAGAAAGACTTGCAAGTGCAACTGTTAAGACTATTAATTTCAAAATGGCTGGGAGGGAATCACGGTTGGGTGATGATAGCTGGTTCCTGGATCTGTTAAACCATCTCTTTTTTTAAATCATAAATATTCAGGTTGTCATCTCATCAATTTGAAATCATAACATGGAATATTTGTATTGATCTGAATGTTTGAGTTTTGGTTCATAAATATTAAATTGTTACTAAAAAGCTGAACCTGCAGTAAAGAATAGAAGATTCAATACTGGATTCAGATTTGATTAGATGCTATCGAACCCCAACCGTAATAGGATAAAAAGGAGCTACAATAAGCAGGCTGAGTGTTTGAGAAAGCATCTCTGCAAGCTATTACAAGATCAAATCAAATGGCTTCAGTTCAGCCAGAGGAAGAAGAAATGTTAGTCTAAGCAAAGCTGCAAGTCCAACTTAATCTCTTCTCTATTCAAATGTTTAGCTCAGGTCAAGCTCAAAAACAAAAAAGGAGGGAGATCATTCATTTCATTTTCCATGCGGTGATATTAATATAAAACTAATAAAGCCAATGGTTAGATCTCACAGCGATAAAAATCAGATGGACAAGAGAGTCAACTCATGAGGGCATCATTCAGTGTGGGATGGCACGAGCAGTCAAGAGTCATTACTATGGAGGGTGGCATAGCACTAGAATGACAGGTGAAAAGATGTGGTCCATTCATTACTGCATACCAACTGATCCGACAGGGAACGTGAAGTAGACACAAATTTCACAAACACATATTTGGGATTCGCTTGACACAATGCAGAGGGCCAGGCCTTCAAGCATGCATGAGTGATATCATCAACGATAAAAATCAATGAGTGAAAAACCAAAGCCAAATCAGATACTGACTGAAGAGCAAGTGATTGAAAGTTGGAGAAGTGTGGGTGAGTGTGCAAGGAGAGGACAGACGCTGAAGAAAGCAGGCAGTGGACATTTTGAGCTCCTCTCCAGATCCAAAAAAGATGAGTCGTCACCATGACACCAACCCAACTCACTCACTCAATCACATGCCACGCACGCACGCAGACACGCGCACACACGCACACACACAGAGGAGCATCAGGGTAGGATACATGAGTGACCCGAACACCCACGTCCACGATGTGCAATTAACAAGTGACAGCCAGCTTATTGGTCAAATAAAAACAATGGATTAAAAGGAATAAAACAAACAAACAAAAAAAAAAGATCACAACAGTGCATCAAGTGGCCGTTATCAAGGTCAACTTACCAGCATTTTTTGGGATGTTGACTGATCGACAAATGTTGCCAGAGTCACACGGAAAACAAAACGAAACAAAAATTACAAAATGACAGTAGCTTTTCACAGAAATTCTTTCCTCCCTTCATAACTCAGTGAAACCCAAGCCCAAGTTATAAATCTCTACTTGATCTGTCAAAACATGGTTTGAGATTCAACGTGACAACAGGCCACAGAGGGTGAAGAGCTGCAGGGTAAGTGTGACTTCTCCTCCCCGGTTTTCTCTGTGGCTTTGTGAAAAGGCGAGGACTGGTTAATGGTGCCCGCTGGTTAAAACCCCAGACCAAATCTATACTGGCATACTGACTTAGATCATGCAAACTCTAAATATACTGCAAAAGGGTTAGGTAAAGAGTAACACTTGAGCTGCTGTTGAAGAAAATGTGGTTAGGAATGAATTAAGTAAACCAATGATGATTTACTGTTAGCGATGATGGATTTTTATGGAGTTGGTGATTATGTTCTGTGAGTTGTTTACAAAAACAAGAGGACTGCTGTCAGATAAGACAGGAAATACTCCTCTAACCATTTCTAAGAAAAGTAAAGCATGATGAATGAACCACCCTAACCCAATCTCTCTCTCTTCTCTCACACACACACACAGGCACGCACACAGTACACATCAGTGTCTGACACAACGTGGGAATGAAATGCAAAAACAATCCTACATCTAAATTAGCAATGCTAAATGCTGACGTTGGAAAATAAGTGCTACTCATGTCCTAGAAAAGTAAATCTTTGTTCTTCTGGTGTACTCTCCCACAGAAAGGAAAACAAAAAGGAAAAAAAAAACTTAATTAATGTAAAAAAATTTACTGCATAATGATCTAAACACAGCTTCCACTGTGTGCAAGCTTCACTAAAATTCACAGAGATCAGAGAGGAGAGACTAGAAATTAGAGAGAAAAAAACAATACATAGACTGAAATCTTGTTTCCTGATCCGAGCAGATGCTACGGACTTCACGATCACAAACAGCTTCACTCCCGCATCTGACATGGAAAAGTGATTATGGAGGAAGACGAGACAATGTTGCCGTAGAGACACTTCATCCAAACATGTTAAAAAATTATTGACAAAAAACACAAAAATGTAAGTAATGTAATGGCTTGTCTGCTTTAGTTCCAGAGAACAAATCCAGACTCAACAAGCTATCCTAACAAAAGGGTTCAAACACCCAGAAACATGAAACAGAACTAAAAAAAAAAAAATCACAGCTGAGCTACACGCTGCCGAGGATTAAAGCAGTTGGTGAAGTGACATGTTATGGCAGAAAAAAAGGACTAAGCATGGTTTGATGAGGGTTACACATGCATAATTAAAGAAGGAAAAACATCTATGATATGTTTCACAGTGGTTTGTCCAAGGTAAGGTGGTCCCATTAACGCCCTCCCACAAATCCAATGACATAAATCCTCTTTGTAGCTTCACCACACAAACTAATCCAGTGTTATGATGGTGTGATGTGGTGTGGTGGTTTACCTTCCGGCCGTCGCTGGCATGGCAGTTGACATTTAATGGCGTCAGCAGGGCCATCAGCTTTTCCTCGTTTCCACTCCTGTCATCACACGGTTGAGAAGACTGGTGTCAATAAGTATCCCCCAACAAAGTCGTGATTCTCTTTTAATGGACATACCTTAATGTAAATGTTATTCATGCAGGATGATTCTAAGTGCACTTATTGGGCTTTGAAGATGGTAACAATCAGATGTAAGAGATGCACATCATGTGAATACTGCAGGTGCTGTCACTGTTACAACTATGTATAAAAGTATACTACTATTTATAAAACCATAATTATAAATGTGTGTGATATTGACAGGCAGTCTGCTTCTCACTGCACCCGCCTAACTTCATGTTACAGCCACACAAACAGCTAAGAAAGTCCTCTCGAACAGTACGGTCAGTTTTAAACCTGATGGAAACTATGCAGTTGTTTGACTCGAGCCAACGGAAAATGTGCATAATACCAACTAACACTCACCTTGCTGCTTCTAGAAGTTCATCCTTCTTGTATTCACCTGGATGAAAACAAACATTAATATTAGAACTTAGGCATGCCAAACGCTTTCTGTACATTTTAACATGAGAGGTAACTTTGCATGATATGCAAGTTAGTAAAATTTGGTAAATGTATATGCTCTGTGGTTTGTGGGAATCACTTCATGCCAGAAGTTTCAGGGTCAGCGTGTAGATAAAGAGAAGATGCACTGTCGATGCATGTGTCTGCACTAGCTGGATACCCAAAACACAAAAGAGTAAAAGGAACAAGGGGTCTCCATGGTCATGTGTAGCTAACAATTAAAATAGAAAATTCCTGATTAGATTTAACTGCGTTAGACTGCTGGCAGAAAACAATCATGCACCTTGACTTGTGTGAATGCAGTCTAGCTAACCTTTATTTGACTACTGGTTACATTTAAAGATGATAACCGGCAAACAGAGGTTACATTAAAATGTCAAAGTAAATGAGAGAGGGACTTACCAGTGAGAACGGCCTTGGCTGAAGGGTCAGCAAGATCCAAAGCAGATTTTCCGTCAGTGTTGCGAATGTTTGGATCAGCTCCATGTTGAAGTAACACTGAGTGAGAGAGGTGCAGATGAAGAAAACACTTTGCTTTTTGTTTTCTTTTACCTTTAAGAATTAACATTGCCTTATTACGTCACCCAGCATGCTGAGCCTATTTAAAAAACAGTGATGATATTTACACAGCAAAGGTAGAAAATAGAAACCAGACAACTACAGGAAAATCAAACATTTCAGGCTTGTATATGCAGCTGTGAAGTGTTTCAAAAACCTGAGCTGAAATGCAACTGATGAAACAGAAAAAGCAGCACACTGTCTGCAAACATTCATCTCAGATTTGCCTTCACTTAATTGTGATCGACAGGGTTTCCTCACCGATGCAAACATCTATCTTTCCCTTTATGGCGGCCTCGTGTAGGGGGGTGTAGTTCCAGTTGTCTCTGGCGTTGGGGTCCGCGCCCTGACACAGCAGCAGGCTGACGACCTCTGCGTGGCCGAAGGAGCAGGCGTTGTGCAGCGGGATGAGTCCTCCGTCGTCTCTGGCGTGAACATTGGCCCCCGTCTGCAAGAGGTGCTCCACCACATCTTTCCTGCCAAAACCTGGAAGAGGAGAGAATATTTTTTAAAAAGAGCGTTTCCTCAGTATTTTGTGAGGATTATTCCATCTAAATCCCTGCAGAAATCCAACATGTATTACTAAATTAATGATGTAATCCTCGATGATGCTCAGCAGCTTCAGTGTAAACAGCTCCTGGTCATGTTTACATGACAGGGGCTGAAGCTGACTGACGACATAAAACACAAACTGTGTTGCAGGTTTTATTAATACTGTACATGAAATAACAGTATTTGCTTTAATAGTGCTGCTAGCTTTGTTAGATTAAGTGTCGACTTGTGCTGTTTACATCCGTGTGTTTGTCTAATCTGGGCGAACAGCGTCAAACTAGCTGATTAGCAGGCTGCTAACTGAGCCGTGACAAAGTGTGTGTTGTTGTAATTATCAGAAGAACAAACGACAAAAATAATAATAATCGTGTTAACAGCAAACCCGTCGACAAAAACACAACACCACCACCTTTCCACCCCCCCTCCCTCCTCAGCTGTGTTAGCAAACATGACGCCGTCAGCTAGCTTAGCTCGTCGCTCGTACCCGCAGCGAAGTGCAGCGGGGTTGATTTCCGACCGGCCATGTCCTTCGCGTTAACGTTCACCGAGTCCACCAGCCTCTTCACCCGGGACACGTCTCCGTTGCGACAGGCCTCGAACAGCTCCCTGAAGGCCCCGCCTATGCCGCTGCTGCCGTCGGTGGGGCTGGCGGCTCCGGAGCCCGAGCCGGGGCTGGAGACGCTGCTGCTGCCGCCGCCGGAGGTGGAGGTGGTGAAGCTGGCGCTGCTCGCCAGCGCCGGGGCGGGCAGGTCCGGGGAGGCCGGAGCCGCGTCCGTCCCCCCGCTGCACTCCCGCTCGCCCTCCGGCGGACCGACCGCCGAGCCCAGCAGAGACATCGGCGGAGAGGCCGGAGCAGCGGCCGACAGAGAGCTGTTCCTCGGCGGGGACTGCACGGTGCTCTGCGGCTGCTGCTGCGAGGAGCGACGAGGCACCGCCATTACAGCAGCTCTGAGAGGAGACGAGCTGCTCCTCCTTTCCGGTGAAAGTGCTCGCGTTTCCTGTCAGCTGCTGCCTCTCAGCGCAGGCAGGCGGAGCAGAAACCCACTTATGTGTGTTTACAACGAGGCACACAACCACATCACTAAAAAACAAAGCAAAACAGCATGTGTGTGTTTTGTTTTTTTTAGTTATGTGTGCTTCCTTCAGTTCGTGGTTCATTCAGCTCTTTAATCTTCCTCCTTCAAACCATTTAGATATCAAATAAAATCCACATCAGACAAACATACTGTGAGTAAATATGTCACCACTATGACAGAAAAAAATCTAACCCATCTGATCCTGTATTGCCTAAGGAATGAGAAAAAACTTAGATGTTGTCATTTAATAGTGATGTTACACTGAACTGTCCAACAGTGATGAGAAAAAGATGCTTGTGTGCCAATTTATTTGTTGTGATATACAGTTGCTCATTCATTTAGCATTTTTCTAGTCTCACAGGTTGTATTGCAGTTGACAGACCTTTAATATACATACCCTGTCTTCTCAGTATCAAGAACAGCACCTTTTAAGTCTAATCCAGAATCATCCACAGCATCCAAAGATTTCATTGTTTAGCCCTAAAAACCCCTAAAAGTCTGAGTTTAGCTTTGAAATGACGTCCACATACTTCTGGCCAGGCAGTGCAGCTTCAGACCCTTCACTGAGTCAATAATCGACTGTCAGTGTCACAGCATCACACCACCAACATTAGATGATAAAGAGGATTTACAGTTAGTGCTGGCCTCACTCCAGAAACCATTGCTGCTGCTGCTGTCTTGGTAAGTAAATCAGCCATAATATGACTTTTATTTGCTTTAATGAAGCAAAGAGCGTTGATCTCTGACAGTGTTACATTTCATATACTCTAACATACAACGGCACCTACTTGTGCCGCACAGAGTCCAGCCACAAGTCTTGTAACTTTCTCTCACTTTCTCTCGCTCTCTTGCACAGGTCTTCATCTTAAATTTGTGTGTGTGTTATCCTGCCTCTCCATAGCAGCGTAGAGTTGATTGTCTGAGTTCTCTGAGTGATTGGACTGTTTCCTTTTTCCTCAACGTCTCTAACATCCACAGTAGCACCCTTAAACCTCAGTTTGCCTCTGCTGCTGTTTTGTAGTGGAGATCTTATAGCCTCTGCCAAGTCCAGTCTGAGATGATGCACACAGGTGCCATAATCATTGTGATCATCCAGAGGAACAGACCCAGGCAGGACAGCGGGCAGTCTTGGAGGGTGAAATGGAGCGAAGTCTCTTGCGTACTGTGGTGTTACGGGATAAAGTGAATTATGTCAGTAGCTTGAGCCATCTGTGCTTAACCTTTGCTGGAGAGGCTGAGAGCATTTTTCCAAAGGCGTGAATCTCTCAACAGCTCCAATAGCCATGAGGTGGAAAGGTGTTTATGTGATACAGCGAGGTCAGGTTAGTAAGCGCCCAGTCATTCCCATGCTTTGTATTATATTAATTTATATTAATCTCTTGGACACCCATTTATTCTTAATTAATTAATTAATTGTTTGTTAATATTTAAACAGCTTTGTTTCATTAAATCAGAAAGAAGCTCAACTTTAGCAGCTCTAGGTCTGGATTAGTTTTTTTCAGCAGATGGCAGCAGTGGATGTGTGATGTCAGTGACCGGCTTTAACCTTTACACAGGAACAAGTTACTCCAGGAGCTGCATGAGTAAAGATAGCAGAGTGAAACACAGCCTGTGCTGACCTAAAACTGCTCTTTTGTTGTACTTAAAAAAAAGGTAGCTGCAACAAAAGGCATCATATTGATTTGTATTTCCACTGTTGTGTTGACTTCTTGAGTGACCTTGTGCGTCCCATTGCCTGCTGTGTCATTAAAGCAGTTTATTAGAAAACATTAGAGCTCCTGGATTTTAACAGTTTCATTATGAAATGAGTGAAATCTCCTCTGTGCAGCTCCAGCAGTAAGGATGGCCTTTGAGATTTGTCCTGTATAATTGATCGAACAAACTATCAGCACTTTTAAGTGTATTCTTGTGTACTGATATTTGTGTTCATATTTAAATGTGTTTATTGCTTTTCCTGTCTCCAGCTGTTGACTGGCTTTGTGGTCCTGATGTAAAAGATATGAAGGTAAATATTCCCCATTATCAAAGCCCACCGAAGAAGTAAATGAATAATAGTGAAGAGTTTGGTAATATTTTTTAAAATTCTGTTGATGTAACCTTAGACTTTACTTTCTTTTACTTTTGATGAAACTTAACCTCCAAGCATTTGGAGGCAATGAATGCTGGGTAATATTCACAAGGTGTGCATGAAAATGCCATGAAACTTCTGGAGGTGGGCTATTGAGAGGGGACTTTGGATAATGGCTGGAGTCCTATTTTTTATTGTTAACACTTCAGCCAGCACCGAAGAATAACATTTAGATCTGACTTTATACAAAGCTTATTCATTCTGCCTTACACAAAAAATGTTTGATTGAGACAAGGTTTATTCTGAAGAGTATTTCTGTAAATTTGGCCCTGGTCTTTGCTTCAGAACATTGTTGTGGTTAATAGAGAAACAGGTGTCACAATAATGCACTAAAACATTCAGTATTTTTTCATTCTACATTTTCAGTCATACTCTAGAAGCACACATCCAATCCAGTTTTATCTCAGAAACTTCTTTAGGATTCACTTTAATGCAAATACAGAAATTGTACATTATACTTTAAACTGAAACGATCTGTTACTAACTCTTAAAATCTCAAGACTGAGGATCTTTCAAAGCATTGTTGATGGTGTCTTTGATGCTAAATGATTCCTACAGTTGGATACACACTTTCTGATTTATTTTCATACAACAAAAGCAGCACAGATACTCCAAAGAATTTAAATGGCAAAGATGATTAAAGGTATTTAAGCCTCTCTAGTGACCTCTAGAGGCTGCTGTGATCAGTACACCCCAAAACACAGGTTAAATACCCTGTATGGTAAACTGACTCAGATGTGTAAAATTGGTGTTTATCATTCACAGAATAATTATAAAACCTGACTAGGTTTGGGTTGAGTTGACATTGACAACTTTAATTCTTTAATAAATGTAGATCCTGTTGACTCTGGTCATATTAAGTATAAAAGGCAGTGTGTTGTTGCTTGACTTTTCACTATCGGTTGTCCCACTAACTTCAATCACAGAGAGAATTAAACTCAGGTGGTACAGGTGAGTCTGTGTGTATGCAAGAAACACTTATTACATTATTTATCCTCATTTCCATTCAGTCACAGGTGAGACTGTTCACTCCTGAGCACCAGGTTTGATATGAGTTATTTTCCTGATTTGTCCAAATAAGTAATACCTAGTGTTCAAAAGAAACCGTAATCCTGTTCTGGGGAATTAAATAATGAATTCACAGAATATCGTGAGAATATCAACATAGACACATACTGAATGAACATAAAGGCATTCAGTGATGCCCCTTTTTTTCTTGGAACTTCAAGTATCACTTACATCCTCTGTACTTTGTCTGTGGACAAACAGAATATGCCTTGCATCGACCGTATGTACGGCCTTGCTTATTATTTAGTGCCAACAAACATGTCAGTAACATCACTGGCCTGTGGCAAAACCTGCCACTTCATTAGCAGCAGTGTGAGATCTTTGGGGAATGTGACCCTGCTAAAATGCTTTCTGATCCTGCAGAAGCAGAGAATAATTCAACAGTTGATTCTCTGTAATGAGATAATGCAAAATGCCACACTGCAGCCAGTTGGGGTAAACTCAGCTCCACTTAACAAGTGGTACCACAGGACAATGGGTCGTCATATAATTAAACCTAATTATACGAGATTTCGACATTCTCTCTTATATGAAACCGGTGTTGACTGTATCCATCCAAAGAAGTATATCACTTCTGATTCTAATGATTATGGAAAAAGTATAGAACTATTATGATGGAGGAGCATGAAAAGTTTAAGAGAATAAAAAGAGACATTTTATTGAAGTATTCCTGGGTATACAAGTTTTATTTATACCATGTGCATTTGGTATCATGAATATGCAAAGCTGAAAGTTGTAGAAAGACTGAATCTGGAATTTAACCATATCACCTGTATAAACCTAAAGTAAAATAAAAATCTGTCACAGTGGAAGACACAAACAGAACACTGACCAATAATTATGCCACAGGAACAGCGGCTAAAAATACTGACAACTCAAAAGTCTTTGCTAACTTTGGGCCAATATTCACTTCAAACTGAACTGTTGTACTTTAATTCCCACTAAATTAAAACATGCTTATACTAATATACATGTCATACACAATTGCTGCAGTGATGCAACACTGTTAACTTCACAAAAACAGTTCTTTTCTTTATCAGGGTGTGAGAGGTGAGGTATCTGGTGCAGCTCAAAGGAAGAAGAGCTTGTCAGACAACTGGATGGCCGGCTCTGCGTGCAGGTACTGGCCGGACAGGAAGGCCAGTTTGTGGGCATACTTGCATGGCGCTGGGACACGAATGGTGCCCGGCCAGTTCCAGTACAGATGGCACATCTTGAAAGTCAGCCTGGTGTGGGAGCAAAGCAACAGTGTTAAATGTGTTTCAGACCTCACCAAACATTAAAGCCTCTCTCATTTAGATGGACTGGAAGAAGTACTGAAGATATCAAATAGTGGCAAATTAGTTTTTAGTTTTGTTCAACTTGACTTTGTGTGTTGTGTTTTTTTAATTTTTATAATACTGGATTTAATTTGATCAGCAGTGTGGCTCTGGCAACAGTAATGTCCATAAGTACCCTACTGAGAACTAGTTAAATCTGTACAGGAGCAGCCACTGAAGCTCTGTTCTGATTTGATGTTTTTTGATCATGAAGTGATGGATTCTTGACAAATAGCCTTTTCAGAGACGATTTTTCTCATGTACTACTGTCACAACGTAGTAATAGTTTTAGCAAATATGACTAAAAGTTATGTTAAATACATAAAAAAGTCTGAGGTTTTCTATTCAGTTTTTATTTGTAGTTTCTTTTTCTAATTTTTAATTCTATTGTTTGATCATCACAAGTAATTTACCTCTTCTGTGATATTGTCATTTGTACATTTAAGTTCCATGGTTTTATGTTGCCTTCCTTTCCCCTTGGATCTCTTGGACTGAAGACGGTCACTCATTCAGACAGCAGAAAAATGTGAACTGAATTTTTTTTTTAATGTGCACTAGTAAGCAGAGTGACCAAATGGGTAATACATACCTTTGCAGATGGTCTGGTGTGAGGTTTGCTGTGTTGTACAAAGAGATGTAGTGTGTAGGAAGTCCACAGCCCTGCCGAATGTGATGAGCCATCAGATAGAAGTCCACCCTGAAAACAAACAAGACAAGAAACCTTCGATAACTTTAAAAAGCCAACAGTAGACAGTCTTTGATGGTTTCAAAATGAATATTTACTACTGTTGCCAGAAAAACAAACCAACCAAAAAAAACAGTGCCTCTCTTTAACTACTCTGTTGGACTGCTCATACAACACAGATATGTCATCTAAGGAGGTTGATATTTTCATGGTCCTCTATGATTAGATCTCACACTGATTTGGTCAGGTGTTTGTGTGTTTTTTTTGGTTGGCACTGGGGCTGGTCAGTAAAGTTCACATTTAATGATGCCGCTAATGTGTGCTAATGATAACCCATTCACATGGATACACTGACCAGTCTCTCTGAGTGAGAGTGTGATCCAGAACAGTTCCGGGTGGAGGTGTGCCAAAGTTGTTGGCACCCCAGGAGTAGAGGGTGGTGCTGATACGCTTCTGGACCACAATGAAGACCAGCTTGGGCTCATAGCTGGGGAAAGTCTCAAAGCACTTAATCAGCTGTGGGATCTCGTACTGCTCCACCATTCTCAGCTGACCATCTGACACACCGTCCCGATACACAATGATCTTCTCTGGCAAGTTGTGGTTCACCTGTACAGAAGAACGTGCAAACGTAAAGTTTCATTCACACTGTGATGCAATGTGTGTGGCAAACACACTTTATGCAAACATGCAAGCAAGATACAGATCACATGTTAATATCCAGTGTACACAATTAAGACGTTCTCATTAAGGTGTAATGGCAGTATTTACCTCATAGTACTTCTGCAGTGCAGCCAGTAAGCAAACTCTGAAACCATTGATCAGCTCCTCATTAGGTGCCTGAAAAGTTACTCTGGAATACCAACGGGTCAGTGAGCTGAGGGGGAAAAAAGACAAAAAGAAAGCAGAATGTATTTCTATTAAGAAATCACCATTAACACAGATAACTTGGAACTGAAAAAAAAAAACATATTTCAGAATTAATCCATTTAGGGTTGTCTTCATAGAGTTTCTACAGATACAACTTTAAATTCTGCAGGTCTGTGTGGTGATTATGTGAAAGTTGTACTAGTTCTTAGTGAATTAAGTGAAAACACTGCACACCACATACATTTAGAAAGTCTTAACTACCATCTACTGAAAAAAACATAAAATTCATACAAGGACTAACACAGGGGAAATTAAAAACAGGTTACCTGTTCACACTTGCGACAAAGCCCATGACTGACTGATGCCCCTTGGCGACGTCATGGTGGACATCAACTCCAACAACCATCAAGTGTTTCTGCTCAAGTGAGAGAGAGCTTCATTATTTCTCTTTGGCTGCACTTATACTTTCAGATGAATGTGCGTAATATTGTTTGTGGTGTGGCATAATTTTTGTTGAAAAAAAATCTAAATTAATGTATTTTCCTCAAACTGTGCCATCATCATCCTGCTGTGATTCAAGATAATACTCACCAGAGGGACGTTAACAGTCCACAGCTCTCCTCCTAACTTGCTGTTCACCTGCAGAAGTATCTTTTGGGCGATGCTCTTCAACTTCAGTGGCTGGGAAATTGTCCGGACATTGATCGCCTGATGACAAATAAGTGACAGACAGACAGACAAGCCCTTCACTTTTCATAGATTTTCAACGAGAGGACATTATTTTGTTCAAAGTTTCTATACAAACTATCCTCTTTTTTCCTCTAATTCTACATCAAACCTGGGATGGGATGGGACTTTTCACACAGCAGAGCTTCTTGATGGCACTATACAAATCATCTCTGCATCCGACCATGATGCACACTATGAGCTGCATGTTGGGCTGTAAACACACAAGACATGAACATTCACACAGCACTGTAGGCTCTAACATAATAAACATCAACAACAAAGACATGATCGTATAAAAAGGATACTGAGCAACATCCCGTTCTTATCGCTAGTTGTTTCTGTTTTCTGTTTGTTTCCATTTTTTATGCGTTGTTTCCAGTTTTACTTTGTATACTCATCTCTCCTGTCATTTCAGGAACTCACTTCCTGTCCTTATGCGTTTCCCACCAGCTTGATGACTTGCCCCTAATCAATCTTCCACACCTATGTGTTGTGTTTGTGTTTACCTCCCTCTGAGCCAGTTTGTATTTCTACCTTGTGAAGTGTTACAGTGGCCTTCATATTGTTTAGATTTCCTGGTTTTTGATAGTTATCTTCACCCCATCTTTGCCTGCTCCCAATTAGATTTGTCTCCTGACTGACTGTGTACCAAACCCTCTGCTTGAAGTAAAGACTGCTCTTGATTCTAACAGTCTGAGTTGAGTATCCTGTTAACTGTTGTTCTCTGCTATCACACACTGTGAACTTAATCATAGGGCTGGAATTATAGGTTATAAATCATTAGCAGTAATGTAAATGCAGTTTGTATTTAATGGACTGAAACAGACTGGAACCACTGTCAGTCATTTATTCAGTCTCGTTCCTGCAGCAGCCACTGTTAAAAGTTAAAAATAGAGACAGAACAAAAGTTTTCAGATACCTGCAACAACAACTATTTAGTCACATGGATTTTTTTCTGTGAATGCAGGGAGAAGGGCATTTAAGCAATATCTAATCAATGATGAATTAATATCCAATTACTACAGAACATATTTACAATATATGTATGTATATTTGCAATGGTGAGTGGCAGTCTTTGCTTGACTGCAAAATTCTAGATATACGATATGCCTCCATGTAGCTCACAGTATCTTATTTTAAGAAAACAGATGATGTAGCACAGCACTAACACTTGCTGATGTGTACAGTAAAATAACCTATTGTAACCGGCTTCAACTCAGTCTCTATCACTTCTTGAAGCTCCATCTTGAACTAAACATCCTTTTAGAACAGGAGATGAATCACTCTTTTTTGTGCTGTCATTTATGGACGACTTGAGCTACAAGAATTAACACCTAATACACCATCAGTTGAATAAAAGCATGACACGTTTGAAGTGGACACATGGTGTGTGTGAAGCACAGTGGGACAAGCTTGGAGGACATAGAGAAAAGCAGGTCAGTTATCATATACAGTAGAATAAAACTACTTGTTTAGCTATTAATCTAAATTTTTATCTTATGCCATACCTCACTGGTGAGCTGAGAGTGGATGCTCTTGACGTATGTCTCAGTGCGATCATCCCTCAGCTCCACACGAATGGGTCGCTCCAGTCGCAACCCAATCGGTCCGGCCACCTTGTGAAAGGTGGAAACCAGCTCTTCAGCCTGCTCTGCACAGCGACGAGGGTAGAAGATCGCCCAGATGTTCAAAGGAATCTAAATGTAAAATGGGAGCAACATAATGCAGCACCAGTCCTCAAAGCTAAAGCAAATTAACACACAAGGTTACAGGCTGATGCCTGAGAAAGGCTGATAGAACTGTGGCCACCATCACTGCAGACAGTGCTCAATCACTTCTACATCAACTGTGAAAATAAAGGTACAGACTAGAAAATGCTGCTGCCTTAGTTCCTAAACGTTCCAGTTTACAAGTTTTACATTTTGGTCTAGTTAAACTATATACGTGAGAAAAATGAGAAGACAGAGCTGGAGATTTCTCTCCATCACTCACAGTGCTGATTGAAGCATCCCTGACAATCTCCCTGGACCACGATACATCAGCACCAGTGCCAAAGGATGCAGACCGCAGACAGATGGTTTCCACGGGCAGAATTCTACCTTTAATCTGCAAACGGAGACACCAATACCCAATAGAGTGCATCCAAAAAGTACACACAACGCTTCACTTTTTCCACATTGTTATGTTACAGCCTTATCCCAAAATGGATTAAATTAATTTTCTTTTCTTTTTTTCTACACACAACACCACATAATGACTATGTGACATTTATTTTGTGATTTTGGCAAATTAGGAATCAGGAATGTTAACCATTGCTTTTAACAAAAAATGATTTATAGTGACTTAAAGAAAGTCCTCTTTTTAACATGTTTAGTGTAATGCAGAGTGACAGACAGGTGGATTATGGTTTAAATTACATCAGAATTTACTATGCTGTCCCACTGATGTGACACTGGACAAATATTGCCATCATATTACACTTTCAGATTAACATTCAAAGTTGAAGAGCAGAGCCTCACCACAAAGATTTCTGAGCAGACGTCCAGTCCCCATCGGCTGAGCTCCTTCAGGCTCTCCTGGTTGGCGCTGATGTTTTTCAGAAGCTGTTTTATTGAGTGGGTGTGCTGTTCACTGCTGACATTGATGTGCATGGTCAGGTCCTACAAAACATGACAAAGACATTCTCATCAAGTCTGTTTTCAGTTCTTACCAATTTTTATGCAAATGTTTCAAGACTCTATCTCCCGAGACAAATGACAGATATTATTGTTCTACACCACTTACAGTGTTTTGCTGCAGCCTTTAACAATATGATATGCAAATGTTAAGGGGCACATTCTGACTGATATTATTTATCTGTCAATTACAAGTCATTTATAATCAACTGCTACTTACTATGTGAACAATACTGTTGGAAAATGTTGAACATCTAATCTAAAATCGACAGTCTCTGCTAAAAAATTTCTACCTCTTTGAACTTGCTAAGAAAACTTTATTACCAATTTGTTGTTCAACATTTTGAACTCATTAAAATTATGTTTGTCTCTGGTACGAAGCGATTTCATTATTAAAGTGAATACTCACATTCGTGCGGACATTATATCGTGACACTAATTAAAATATTAAAACCTAACCCTGCTGCAAGACAATAATTATAATCTACAAAATAGTACTTTTAAAACAATACTGAATATTCTCCTGGCACAAATTTACCTTCATAGCTCTCATGTCCTTTCTCATTTTCTCCGGGATTCCCGTCATGAAGGAAAGCTCTGGCACTAGTAGGATCTCTCCGCTAATGATTTGCTGGAATAAAGTAAATATTTATAACATTATCTACAGAGGCAACCATTTACATAATAGTTTTGGCATAATTTCCTCTTTGTATTGTTATGCTTCTGATGCACTAATGAAGAACCTAAATTCACTTGTACTTGGATGATGCAGGAGAGTTGTTCAGGCAAAAGCAAAGCGTTCATATGGAAAAGAAAAACAGATTCAGATTCCTTTATTTGTCCCAAATATTTCCCATATGTCCCAAAATTTGTCAGGACATCAACAACACTAATCAACAACAATCAACACACTAAAACGCATAAAATTAGATTGCAAAACTTATTGTAGCCACAAGATGGCATTCTGATGCAACAGCCCAGGTCCTGTCAGCTCACTTGTCGACTTTGAGGAACTTTACAGTTGAAAATATAACTTTTTTCAGTTTAAATAACTAATGCTGAAAAGAGGTTTTACCTTCCCTCCTGGTTTGGACCTCTCCTTCGGTCGATGCATCAGCAGAGGTTGGTCCAGCTCTTTGATTGTTATCCCATAGTTTTTGCTGTTAAAATGTGTAAATCCATGCAATGCAATGGCAATAATTAATTATGTGAAAATAATATCCAAGAAATATAAACAGCAAGATATAATTAAGACTTTCATTTCTGGTCTGAATGAAATCCACTGTCACAAGTCTATAAAACCGCCTGTTTTGATGAGTTCAGGGTCAGAGCAGACTCACCTGTAATACTCCACAAATGTGGTTTTGGTGCCATCCATCAAGGTGAAGGTGTCTTTGGGTGACATGTTCCACTCAATGGCATCAATGCGGTATGTGCGGTTGTTGTAGCGGGTGATGACGATGCTGCCGATGAGTTCTTTGGTGCATTCTTCCTGGAAGTTCTCTTTGCTCTGTTGATACAGTGCATTCCTGGTAGAAAGCAGAGGTTAAAGGTCACAGATTTTCCATTTTATTCCACTTTTTAAACAGAAAGGGTAAAGCTAGGGCAAGACGCAATAAGCCTGTTGCATTAGTCTAGCTGCTGCCCTTGAGCTCACCTCTTAATTCAACCACAGTCCCACAGGGATGGGATGTAGTTATACGCACTAAAAATGTCACAAACTGGTATTACAATATGTATGACTATTTCACAGAATATGACATTTATATAGCTTGGCCTGAAAAAAAAAGATGCAGTGCAACAGCACCTCTTAAAATGGATAGATTTCCTCCCAGCTCAGTGTTGATGTTTCATGACTTTGGACTGTGTAGTTTCAAAGTATCAAAGTATCAGCAGTGACTGGGAAGAATTTTGCAGCACAATTGGGCCCCATTACAAAATAATTGTTTTCAATAAGAAACTGTACAACTGTAGCTCTGACAACTGAGCAAGTAACGAAGATATAAGTTAACCAAAACTAAACACTAAACACGAAACTAAAACACATTCATTATTCTGAATTTGTGTCAACTTGCTATAGGTGACCTGCTGCGTGGACTCACATCACATCGAGCACGGAGTCATTACGCAAGACTTTGTGAGATACATCCACACACAGGTACAGGCCTCCATCTGTGCGCTTGATACAGGTCGCATAGCCTGGCCACACCTGCAGCCTGCCAAAAACAATTACAGGGACAATAATGAATATGATTTTATTTTGTATCTGCCCTCCGATGTTAAAATACAACTCAGTACTAACCGGTGTTTTCCGAGTAGGACTGCACTTTCTGGATCATAATGGTTTCGACCCACCAGCTTCAGTCCAATGATTTTCATTACCCTTGGAAAACAAGAACATGGGTCATATCTTGTTATTTGGCCATCCTAATACTTGAACTTGTCTGAATCACCAAATTATTTCAATATTTGAGTAAACTGATACCAATTTTTAATTTAAAATGCTTTACCTGACATGTTATGTAGAAGATTGTTACCATTATCTATTTTGTTAAACACCATTGATTTGATATTTTACTTATCTAAAACTATGGTGAGTAATCCCTGAACAAACGGTGTGTACCTCCTGAGCACCACATTGTAGAATGGGATGCATAGATCCGAGTTTGGTGGCAAAATCTTTGTCATTTGAATTTTGATTTGTATTTCTTCGTTATCGGTCCGTCTCACACTCTTGAGCATAACCTCCTGTGAAAAAGAGTGTTCAGTTCAAGAAGAGTTCAGAACTTTGACAGATTTTCTGAAAATTCAATACATTTACATGTCAGAAATCCTCTGTTTCAGTAAGTTGACTAAAAATTATAAACCTTTTCTTATTCAAAACTACCTATGAGACATCGGCTTCTCCCAGATGCTGTCCTACTGCACTTAACAGTCCTCAGTCAACTATTATTATTATTATTACAAAAAGTAATAACTGTGATACCTACATCTTTCAGTTTAACAGGCAGGTAGAGTATGGAGCCATCAAAAGCTACGACTTCCCCGGTGGTGGAGCGGTGATCTTTCATCATGCCAAAACGCATTGCCATTGATTCAACATTTGGACTGAAAGATAATATTAAAAATACACTTAACTTCCAAGAATACATACAGCACTTTGAGTCCCAATTACCAGCAGCAACTGAGAATATCGATCCAACAAGCAGTAGGTTTGAAATAGCCTCGTGGCACTGAGAAAGTCTCCTCTGAGCTTTTAGTGATAGCGGTGCTTTAGTTAACTTTGGTGGTCTGTGTCCATTTTTGAGTTCACATCATGGATGAAAATACGTTGATCACCAACATCAGTACAAATTTAGGTTTCACTGGAAAGTGTGGCTAAAACTTAATACATTTAATTGCTTTTTATTTCCACCAGTAATTTTTGTTGAATGGTTGCTAAAGAGAAAAAGCACAAATTAATGACACATAATACTTACATGAAAGTAACATGGTACTGATAAACAGCATCATTCTTGCATTGAATCGGGATGTGATTTGAGCCGATGCTTATAGTGGTTCCTTTTGTTCCAGCCTTATTACGCGGCTCGCTGACCAGAGAACATACATACAAAAAGATCATTTCAGCACAAGAAACACAAACAGTATTTTTTTGCAGCAAAGGCTTTCATAATTTCAGTAGTGAATAGTGACCATGATACAAGCACATCTCAAAGAACGATTGATAAGCCTGAACACACCATGAAGACTGTTCTGTGCATGCTCACAGCACAAACTGACTGCTGTGTTTTGAACGTTAATCAATCCATGGTGTGGAAGTATGGAAGAACAATGAATGATGTACTGACAATACACAAATTAAGTTTCTAGTCACTGTGTGTCACCTTGGTGTGTCGAGGTCTTTGGAGGGAAATGCAAAGACAAATATACTTACCGAACTGCCTCCATTTTCAGCTCTGTCTTTGCTGATTCAACAGTAGAAAGCTCCAGTACCTCTTGAGTAGTGAGAATCGGGGGAACAGGTCCTTCACATTTTTTAATTTGCATTTTAAAGTCTAGCACAGTTTCAGAAATCACTACATATCTAAGTAAATTGGGTTTTCATACAAGTACTTTTCTCTAATTTCACCAAATACTGCATCAGACAATCTGAACAAAATTGCAAGTTGGATTGAAACTTTTATTTAACTTTTATTATTTTTCAAGGTAAATGTTCAATTAACAATCAGGCTGAATATCCATATAAACCTGGTTGAAGGAAACACTTTATGTTTTGCTGTATCACAAATTGAATCATTGCCTACCTTTGTGGGGAGTCAGAGAGTGCATGACTGCTGGTTTCTCAGAGGCTGGAGAAACTGACTCGACAGGACCTGGAGGAAAGGGAGGGAGCAGAGCGTGTCTTCCACCCGCTCCAAGCTGCGGCATCGCTGCTCTTCCCAGCCCCATCATCATCTGATGGGACAAACCTCGGCTTAAGCTGTAACAGGCCAGAGTGGCATATGAGTTTTTCCAGTAGTGATGACTGAAACGATTCTTTAGCAATGATCATGTCTTTGAGACTGATCACGTTTTATTGATTTTGCTGCAAATACTTCTGTAACCAACAAGAAATCTACGATACCCTCAAATTGAAGTTTAAAATAATCTTTACTGTATTAAAACTCAAGGCATATATGCATAAATCAGACTACAATATGATAAGATAGATCTTTGTTGATCCCCAAGGTGAATTTTTTTGCAGCAGTACAGGACAGAAATGAATCCATAATAGTGGTACTTGGTGTTTTTACTCTGAATATAAGAGAATACAGACTGCCTGACACCATCTTGTCTCAATAGGCATGAATATAAGAAGCTGCTTTAGGCTGGCTTACATCACAGCTGAGCCCTTTACTGTAAGTGAGGCATGCAGTAGGTGTAGATGGCAGCATGATGAAAACAGAATTTTAACTTGTCAGATGGACACGAAACAGTTACTGGAAAACGGGGCTGAAACTATTAAGCACACCCAGCTGAAACTAATGCACTCAACTACAAAACACCCTGCAAGAAACCTTACCATTACAGAGACTATAGTGTTCTGGTTTTTAGTTGCACTGCAGTGTTTATTGTATTGTATTATACAGACAGACAATATTTAATGCATGTCAGTTAATACACTGGATCTCATGACTTCTCTGCCGCCTACCTGCTGCCTCTGCCCATCCTCTCTTCAGGTTGGCTGATGCTTTCTTGGCTGCTGACGACACCCAATGGGGCACCTTGAGGCTTTGCATCTCCAAAATCTCCAGCTGCTCCTCGTCCTGCGACAAAATTTAAAAACTCAATTCATGTAGCTTCATGTAGCCTGTAAACAGTCACAGAGGGTAAACCTGCACTTACAGGAAAGGATCATCAACACACATTGAGACGCCTGCTAACATCCTCCTGACCTTTGGTGAACAGGGGTCACTCAATACCTTTTGTCTGCCTGTTTTTGTCTCTTTATGAGAGGGAAATTAAATTATAATAAGGATAAGGATTATTGATTTCATTGAATGACACTCCATGAACAGAGACACACACACATAGCACGCACATGTGGGGGAGCATGTGGTTAGTGAAAGGAACAACTATATAAAGAATGGCTCCACCATGATCAGATTAGCGTGCTTTGTACTGAATTAACTGTTTTCCAAGAACACCCGGAGCACAATCAATGTATGATAGTTGCTTCTATAATGTTTATCTGTGGAGGCCCACATTTACTTTAACATAATTATGCTTGAATTCTATAGTTTCACTGTAATAAATATAAATTAAACAATAATGTTTAATATCATATTGTCTTATAAAAGGAAGGAATTGATTTTTAGAAATCTATGCTTTTTAAAATAAATGAGAAACTGTGCCTTGTTTTTGTGCATCAACTCCCTCCCACACCCTGCAGTTTCTGCGTGCCACGAGAGGGTGCCAACACTTCATGCAACTACTGCTCTTTCCCATCCAAGGAAGATACTGCATTATCATTCTCAAACATAATCATAACACACAAAGGAAGCTGTGTATGCCTGTGACACTCTTCTTGTACCTGGCCACGTAGCTGTACACTGTTTTGTTCACATTGTACAATGTTTTTATGTGCCTGAAAGTAATTTTTACACTGTTAATGCACAGTACCTAACAATAACTATCTAATAAACTAATAACTGGTTCCAGCTATATTTAATGCTTCCAATTAAATCCAACATTGAATACTGACCCACTGGTAATGTTCCTCTTCCCCTTGAGGTCATTAGAGGCTCAATGCCCATTCCTCTGAACATCGAGACCAGTGCAGATCTTTGACCTTCAATGGGGAAGTCAACCTGTAAGCAGACAAAAATAAAAACAGCTCTTTATGTTGAGCAATACTATTTAGAAAATTACAGCATATCAACTGTGTATGTTACGTAAGACAATTCTGCTTGTGACCTCTTTTGTTGCAGAGGTCCCTGCTGTTAAGTCTTGCATTGTAGTTTCATGTGGAGGTTTCTGTGCCTGCTGTGGCTCCAGACTAGGCAGGATGGCGCCTCTTGCCACCCCAACTTTTGGTTCTGCTACTGGGAAAAGCAGCCCTCTGGCTCTGCCAACTCCTCCATCATCAGGCTGCAGCAGCAGCCCTCGACCTCGACCAACCACAGGCTCAGTAAAGGGTAAAATTACCCCTCGTCCTTGTGGGGTATCGCCAGGAGAGGGAAATCCTCTGGCTCGTCCTATACCAGGTCCTTCTGTAGAGGGTAGCAGCCCTCTACTACGTCCTACAGCCGGCTCCTCAGGCTGTGGTCCTCTTCTCTGTCCCAGTCCGAGGACGCCGGTCATACTGCTGAGGTCAGGAGGCTGGTTTGGGTCCATTTGTGCAACTTCTGATAATATCACCTGACACAACAATTAGTTAACTGCAAGGAGAAACCCACAGGATAAAAGTTAGCAGTATTTTTTATTAATAATATGCAACACGGTCAGTCTCTGTTTGAGCTCAGCCATAATGTACCTAACATTCAATGTCAATGTGTGATCAATTAATGTAAACACTTTGATTTACATGCATGGTCCAATTGTTAATATAGCAGGAATTCTTTAAACAGAGACCTAATAAAATGATGGTCCGCACGCTTTGTGAAAGTGAAATGGCCATGTCACCACAGCAGCACAAATGCTACACACGAGCATCTCAAGAGCAGCTCTCCTCTCATGTCTCCTCAGAACGAGACAGCAACATGAATCTGGCTGGTACTGTACATCAATATCCAGCTAATATTTTAACTATTACAATGAATTCTGATTGCTAGTTTGTAGGCAGTGCTGGAGAGTCATTCTTGCTCCCCTACTCCTTGAATCAGATGGCCACAATAAGCCGTCCTGTAAGTCGTTTAAGCAACCTTCTACAGATGAATACTGACTATAATCAGCACTTAAAAATCTGATTAATTTGACTGATGTAATCATTAACTGGTAAGACCACAGTGAAATGTAATAAGTAATTAACACAGAGAGAAATAAATGGCAGAATAAAGGAGCGGCTGCCCTCATTAGGCCTAAGCTGCATAAACATCATACATACTGACATTTTGACATATTTTCTGTTTGGACATTTTCATATATATATATATATATTAAACATCACTTTGAGAAAATGCTTGATTAAATGGGTTGAAAGATTAATGTCAGAGGTCATCATTATTATTTACTGGTCAGGATTATTCCACTAATCAGTAAAAATAAAATAAAATAAAATAAAATATCATGTTAGATTCAATAATACGTTTATTCCAGCTCTCATATATTCAGTTACTTTTAGTTTTCAACACCTGCAGCTCGTTACACAACAATATACACACTGTCTGTATGAGGTTATAAATATGAATACACACACACACACACACACACACACGTGCATATTACTGAAGCGCCAAAATTAATTAAACAGACGAAATTATTACCGCACTGGTAAAAAAAAAAAAAAAAAGCAAATTATAGTAGTTTCCTCATATGAAAAGCCTTTATGTAAATGTGAAAAATTTGATAAAAAGTCGTTATTTTAAAAAAACGCATGAAAAATAAAGTAGTTAAGCTTCTGCTGACCTTATTCATCATCTCTGACTTCAAGGTCATTTAACTGGACAAACACTTCACCAGCTTCATTAAGTACTTTAAATAATCTTTGACTGACTTATTTCTCGAAAACCAACATGGCTTCACAGTTAAAGCTAACCGAGCTAAATGAAGAGCAGCTAGCTTACTGAGACACGTGTCGAAGACTGACCAACTCTAAATATTAAAAACTTTCAGAAAACTTTCTTTTTTTAAAACAAAAAATAATACAATCTTAGTTACTGAGGTTAGAGGGAGTGTACTCACATGTGAAGGACGTAAAAGCCTCTTACCTGGACCAAGTTATCAAATGACTGAAATTAATCGGACGGACGGATGCTGGACCTTCTTCTGAATCCTTATTGGCTCATTGGTCCAGTTCTGCAGCCAAGCATTGGTTTACTCCAGCTGTCAATCTTCATTTACATGCAGAGCTGCGACCTGCACAATTTAGTTGGCCTGCTGTGGCCCTTAGCTGGGCAGGTGCTGCCACACCTGGTCACACTGATGCTGTGTGGTTGTGCAGTGATGGAGGATCTGTGTGCTCAGCAGCATCAGACCTGCATGTCCTCTGAGTGACTCCTAAAGCAGAGTCACGGGGAATTAAATAATAGAAAATTATTAACAATCAAGCTGAGATAAAACTCGCTGTTTAATGTAATGCACAGGCCTGTCTGCATGATGGGATTTCTGACATTAAAATGGAGTTTGACCTTTTTTGTGTTGAGCCTTCCCTGTATCCAGCATGCTTCATATTCAACGCTGGTGAAGTCTAAAGTTGCTGGGGCATAAATACCTTTGGTGTTGAGTAATATGTTTGACAGGCTTAACCATATGGTGCCATTAAATGCAATTTAGTGATATTTTCTGGCTATTCACAGCTCATTTATCTTCACGCATTAAGCAAATTATGCCCTAGATGTATGTGGCATAAAACGCCCCCATTTTCACTGTACTGATTACTCATATGTATTTTTCTACAAATACATATGTGGGAAAATAATGGTTCCTTTAAGTAGACTTTCTCTTTTCAGCGAAGGTTGTGACACTGGATACAGTAAATCATGAGCCGTGTCCATATTTGAAATGCCTGACACAAAGCAAAACTTGTTGCTAAACAGGCGCTCTCCATTGTCTTTTGGGAAGTTACTCAAATTCTGTATTTGGCTGGGTGTATGGCTTTCAACAGGAATTAATAATAATGGTCCTACGAATCTTGGCTTTCACTAATTGTCTCACTTCTCGATTAGGAACATTTATTCTGTACGCATAAAGGCACAGCTGAGGAGATAATCACGATGAAAAGATGCTTCACCTCCTACTCAAGGCCAGTCGCTGACATGTGCAGAGAGATGTGTCTCTTTGTTGTGTCAAAAACATTTTTCTCTAATGCCAATGCAGAAGGTGGCCAACTACCATTCTTAAAGCAAATGGAGCTTTGGTTTTCAGGTCACCGCTCAGGCATATTGGCAATTAGTCTTACAATCACAAAAATGCTCCCTGAGGCCTTGAGGTGATGACTTTGTGTTCACACCTGGTCTCTGCAGGAATACATTAATCACTGTTCCAGAGAGTAACCATTCCTCTGGTCCTTTCATATTAACTCCAGTCTTTTGTGGAGTGTCCAGATAGGACAATGTGCTTCAGTCAACTTTTAAGACCTTAAGAAAGAGCAGTTATTAAAAGCTAGATAGTAAGAATAGATGAACATGAATATTTCTATTTCTATGATGTCAAACGTCAACAGATTCCATTTCATCCTCACTGTTTGATGGACAGTATCGCATAAATGGTAAAAACCAAAAAGAGCCTGATGAGGCTTGTGAATGATTTTAGGCCACTGATTTTATTATTTTAAGGCATGGGATGCCATCTATTGAAATATGGAGGTAACAGCTGCAGAAGCAAATTGAACTCCACTAGTAAATGTAAACGCTGTTTTCTTCATATGAGGGCAAACGTACATCTCATTCTGTTAAGCTTTGCAGCAGCAAGCAGCCAAATCTTGTTTGATGTTACAGTATTTGCAACCTGTGTCAGTGTAGGTATGTGTATGTATATTGTTGTTGACTCACTGTGTGGGGCTCTGCCTCAGCACAATGTAAAACAGCATAACCAGCAGCTTGTCAGTGGGAAGGTTTTATTTTACCGTAATTAGAGCAAGCCTTGTTTCAGACCCATTGGGGGGTAATCAGCAATCAGTAATTGTTTACCTGTTGAGAGTAAACTTCTCAGCTCGGAGGGGTTTGTGACCTTGTATTCGGACTCCCTGCAGCTGGTTTGGTGTGGCTAACAGGTAGCTGCATTTCTTCTCAAAAACTAGCAGTGATGCTCCTTTGAGCAGGTCATTTTCACTCTCACCCTCCAGAGCAGCAGCAGACCTGTAGAGGCTTGTGGGTGTGATGTAAAAGAGGAGCTGCATGATACCTCAGCGAAGCGCACTGCTGGACAAAAAAAAAGCTCAAGAAAATCTGAAAGGCCTGTCCCTGTGGTGATCAGTCCTCCTTGCCTCAGTGAAATTGTCATCAGTTGCCTCTTTTTCCCCTTCACCTTTTGATGCACACACTTTTGTGTACTAAATTTTCCTCATAGATACAAAAACAGTGAGAGCAACTTTGGGGTTCATGTTGAGGGCCTCTTTATATGTGGACAAGAAAAAGCTGGAGCTCAAACAACAAACTCTTTGATGGATGACAAATTCTCTCTACCACAGCCAAACACAAATACTTTTATACTCAGTTCTCTTAAAAACAGATAGATCTGTTTATGCATTAAGAGCTCATCAAGTTTGAAATAGTTTTTTTGCTAATGTATGTATCAGTTGTAGTGACATGACCTAGTTCTCTGTAGCAATGCAGTGTGTGTTTTGAATCCTTTTGCTTAACCTCCTTTAGAATGTGTTTTTCTTAACTAGAAAGAAAAATCACAAGCTGCAACTGGATTAGACTTTTTTCTTACTATTCTAGACATTAGTCTTAGATAATTTTTTTCTCAAGTTTACTGACAGCTCCATTTAGTTTCAACACCTTGGCACCACTGATGTAGACGAGCTTGATTTGATGTGTGACCTCAATACAAAGGTTTTTGACCAAAACAAATTATACTTATACATTTTGATCCTGAAATTATTCATCTTCGAGTAAACAAAGGTCCATGAAGGGATGCATTAAACTATTGTGTCACTGAGATAAATGCATCAAGACAACATGAACAACTGCTTGGCTTCTGTAGTAAGATAGTACAAATAGGTTGTTTAGAAGAAAGCAAAATCAAACTCATTTAAGAGTCACAAATAAGCCTTAAATTGGCACTTGGAAGAAAACACTCATGGTTTTATAATATTGTTTCTTTGGAAGTGAACATTCCTTTGAGTTCAACACTTAATCACAGACAAACCCGCTGCGTTGTTTCTTCTGTCATTTCTGCGGTCAGGCACTTCAGAAACAATTGTGTTTTTCTGTTATGCTCCTCTCTTACTTTTTGTTGTCACGATGGAATTACCTGTTTGTTTCCCAGCTCCTGCGCCACGCTTGATTGTGTCACTTTATTAAGGTCATGTTTGCAAAACCTCAATTTACTGCCAGGAAAACAAGATAAACAAGGCTGATCTCCCCCCCGGCCTATGAGGAGGGACAATCTCCACCTGTCTGCCTTCAGCTGCAATCTACATCTGAAGAACAGACATTTGACTTCAGTGACTGACTGATAACATTATGCCAGTTCATGTCAAAGGCACAGAGGGGTTGCAAGACGATATACTCAATAGCACTTTGTGTCATGTCTAATGCAACGTGTTTGGATAAGGCCTGCAGGGCTGCTTTTGGCCGTATGCTCTGACATTTACACATCAGAAAGGGATTGACATGTTGGTATAATTATAGTTCAGAATGTGAAACTTGATGGCAGCCTGCATCGTGTCTGTCTAAGGACATGTTTACTTCATATTTTGGTTTCATTAAAGTCCTTACTGCCCAATTAGAAAGGATCCAGGGCTTGTGAGTGAAGGTCACATGGACTCACACGGGGCTTGTTTATTGGACAGAGTCTTAGTAACCTGACATCCAAAGAGGCCACTGGGGATTTTGACAGCAAGGGGGATCAAAACACATTTTGCATTTTGGGGTCATTTCCTGTAAGTGGTTTAAATCAGGCTTTCACTTCAAACAAACCACTCTGTGATTTTAACGAAGGAGATCTGCATTTTCAGCTGTTTCACTGCGGTAACCTGGTTTAAAGTTCAAACATTTAGAGCAGGCTCCATACATACTTGATGCCTGGAAGCACCACAGACTTACCAATTCACACACCAGAACATGTGATGGATTCTCGGTTTGACCGTGACAGGTAAACACTGGATATGTTATCAAGCTGCAAACAGATGCAATCCAACCGCAAGACAAACAAAGTAAATACAGAGACACAAAACTACCAGAAAAACACACAAGATGGCCACGAAAAAATGCAAAACCACAAAACAGAGTTGCAAACCTTACATAAAAAGATTTCAGGGAGATGCAAAATCACTACAAAAAATTGCTAAATGACTACAAAGAGACGCAAAACAACTATGGAGAGACATGATTTAGTGACAAAGATATGGAAAATAAAGAGACGCACAGCAGTCACAGAGATGGAAAAGAATACAAAGAGACAAAGACAACCATGATCAAGGACACAAAACAACCATGACATGTAAAATGA
>JBAJHX010000076.1:5580488-5591356 GCA_037176925.1 Amniataba percoides | reverse complement strand
AATGATACAAATTTGAGACAAACAACAACCACAAAGACACACAAAACGACAACAAAGAGACATAACGTGATTGCGCATGGAGGCCTGTTTTTGTGGCACGGGGATGAAACAGCTCTTTTAATTGTTAACAATTTGCAAATTTGAATCCCCTTGTCATGCTTTCGCCTAACCATCTCTCATTATTGCTCCCAAAGCAGGTGTAATCCATACCTATTTAACCCCTCTCATTACAAGGCCCTCAGCGGGGCTAAAAGAGACACTGACATGCTGACAGGTTGCTTTGCATAAGCTCCGAGAAGTCGCCTCAGAGGCTTCCTGCCCTGAAAATGTGACCCATCTCCTCCGACATGCAGGCATCTGTCATGTCCTTCGTGTAAATGGACCAAATTTCCCTGACAGCGGGACATCTAGCAGAAACTGGCCAATGGTGACTGGCATTAATTTGATGTGACAATCATTAGTGACCTGTCTGTCAGACCGAGTAAGGTAATGGTGAGTAAAAGGTCATGGCTAGTATCTAAAGGGGGGGGAGGGTGATGAAATGCTATAAGGAAATAGCGGGAAACAGCACTTGCCCCCCCAGTGCCAGGGGGGACAAACACACCACAGCTGTCGCAGCCTGGACGATGATGCAAGCAGCCAAAGTCCTGGGAAGCTCTCCCATATGTCCTCACTGTCACAGTGGGGACATATGGGAGTGCTGCAGTTTCTCTCTTGATCTGTGGTCAGTGCTCGGATGTGAAGCGCCTTGGCAACCGAGAAAAGCATCAGCACACCAGAAAAGACATAAAGGGGAAATATGCTATTTGTTAAGTGCCTTTGCTTTTTTTTTTTTTTTTTTTGAGTGTTTGAGATGTTCTATTTATAATCAGGTGATTTGTGCTTGTTGGAGGCACTGGCAAAATGCCAGGAGGTTCATTTCCTGTCTCTTCTTCAAATTCAAGAGGCATGTGGGAAAAGTAGGGATTTTTAAAAGCAAACTTTACAGCTTGATTTCTGCTTTGCTCCAAAAAAGGCTCAGCTGTGTTGAAGGGCTTTCAAACAAATGTTTGTCACAGCAGTGCCAACCAGCTCATCCTGACCATTAGAACAATAACGCAGATTTATGCTTAGGGGAAGATAATATGTGAGGTTTCATGTGAGTTTCTGTGATATCAGCTCACATGAAATAGACACAGGTTAAATGACATGAATCAATCTGACTCACTCTGTGAGTACAGTTTGGAGAGGGAACCTTGTGCCAAAATGCACAAAAAAGCCACTAAAATAATTATGTTTTTTCTCGCTTTCAGATCTCTGCATCCACTTGTCTCTCGACTTGTCTCTCTTATGTTCCGTTTTCAGTTTGTGGGCTGCCTGTGCGTCTTCAGCGATGCGTCACATGGATAGGTGCGGTTTGCGCAGCGTAACTCCACCAATAGTCCACATTTTGCCGCGCTGGTGCGCTGAGAAACAAAGCACACACAAGAACAGCTGTACGAGCAGAGTGTGCGAGTTTGCTGTCTTGTCACAGGTTTTGGTGGAGAAGTTCATTTTTTCTCCCCTCCTCTCTCGGGATGGAGTACGCGCAACCAACACTTCCTTAGACGGATGATCGTCGAGCAGCAGCCAGTCAGGAGCCACGGTGAGTCGTTGGCAGCTCTGATGTGGTGCAGCTGCAACAGCCTCGATCTCACACAGCTGGACAGGAGCCGACAGCAGGTCACACGCATCCAAATATGCGCGTAATTGGAGCGCACTGGCGAGGCGTCCCTTGCACCCCTGCCGAGAGAGCGTCGTCGTGATGTTCAATACTTCCACTTTTAACAGAAAAGAGGACATCTCCGAAGTTATCAATGTCACCCTGCAGCGCCTGTCCAGCGTGCCCGTCACCTCCAGCCCCACGGCCACATGGAACGCGTCGTGCGGGGAGCAGTTGCTGGACTTCGGGCGCCCGGAGAAGATCATCATCGGGGTGATGCTGGCGATCATCACGGCGGTCACCGTCATGGGGAACACGCTGGTGGTGATCGCGGTGTGCGTGGTGAAGAAACTGAGGCAGCCCTCCAACTACCTTCTGGTGTCTCTGGCCGTGGCGGACCTGTCGGTGGCCATAGTCGTGATGCCCTTCGTGATAGTGACGGACCTCACCGGGGGCAAGTGGCTTTTTGGAGCTATGTTCTGCAACATCTTCATCGGCATGGATGTAATGTGCTGCACCGCCTCCATCATGACCCTGTGCGTGATCAGCGTCGACAGGTAAGTTTCCAAAGTTGGCCACTGAGGCAGCTTTGATCGCGCCGGTTTGCGGCGGCACCAACATTACGCACCCGGTGCGCCCTGCGCTCGGAGGAGACGCACACAGACACACAGACAGACGTGGCCTTCAACAAGCTGATTCAAAACACTTCAGTGCGCTGAAGGCTGGGATTGTTCAAGTGCCACATAAAGTCAGGAACTGTGGGCTAAACGCATGAAATAACTGGGCGTCTTTGCGCAAGTGAATGGCATTTAAATGAAGTGATTATCTGCGCGGCGGAAGTCTCTGAACCAGAAAATTAATACGTAGACTGTGATTCATTTACAGCCCGCTTAATTAATTTGCTTGACCGGACCATGGGCAGTATTTCCTGTAATTACGCATTTAGGATCAGAGCCAATCGACCTTACAGCTGCAATGCCTTTGATACATGCCACACTCATTTTCTGTGGAGGGCACATAGGTCGCACCTGCTCTCTATTAGTACTTCTCAGTAAATATGAAAATAAAAGCTGCTGGAATTAATTTTTTTTGCACTTCTGAAAAGTGAACTGCAGCTCCTGTGTTTCCCTCTCACTCACAAACATGAGGCTTGCTGTTTGGCATCAACAGATTGTTCCAAAATGATTTATGAAAGTTAATTCCCAAATGTCTCGCCACAAGTTGCTTTAAATTCAGGCCCAGGAAAGTCAGTCCAGAGCGCTGGTCCCCACCCCTGCAAGATGTGCAGCTCAGGTGTGCTACAGCTCACAGTGACTTGTGTCAATGAGACACGTCCACAATGAAATAAAAGCCAAATGAGACGGGTCACTGTTCTGCCTCAGTAACCATAATGAAGATAGAAGCTCATTGTCGTATTGATCTGATTATTTCCTCCCACTTGCCTATCAGGCAATATTACCTCCGTGCACTTGACCCCAAATTATGTATGTTTCCTTCTTGTTGATGAGCTCAGCAGAGGGGGCTTAAGTACGTCTGTAGAACAAATGATATTATGGGAGGAACTGGTTCCCAGATATCCTGCTGCGATACAGTGTGCTAGCTGATGTAAAACTGATGGATGTCTGACGCGTAAAAGGTAACGAGATCGGCTGGGTAGGACTGTTAAGCCCTTCGAGGGGTTAGGTCAGTGGTCGCAGAGGTCACAGTGATTACTGAGGATGGATTGGGAGATTGTGATCTGTAAATCATCTGTGGCCTCCCAGTGCCCTGTCACCTCATGAGTTGGCCTCTTCAGCCAATAAGGATGCAGAAACGAAGTGTTATATTCCACAGTGGGAGTGTGGCTAACCTCTGCTGTCGTCTGTGTGATAAGAGATGGAAAGTGCTTGTAGTATGTATTTAGAAGGGACACACGGACCCACCAGCACATCACACAGGGATGGAGTAGGCGATTGAATCTGTTACTGTGAAATCAAAGTGTGCACACCCCCCAAAACCGTGGCATGCTAGAGAATCTTTTTCATGTCTTCCTGCCTCTTATCAGCCACAAGACTGACTGAGAATTTAAAGTAATGGGATGTCAGTTTTGGATTATGTTCCTCCCCACACAAGCTGTGCGGACAGTTCTTTAAACTGTTTGCACTGATCTCCATGAAAACAGTCTCGTTTTAATTAGACAATGCAGAGTGTGTTTGGCATAAGATTCACAATGGGAATCAGAGATAATTCATTAGGACGGGAATTGCCAATTAAACACATGATTAGCTGTAATTACGACTCTCTGGCTGTCATTTAGGATACCCAAGGACACACATTGTAAAATGAAGCTGAGGAGCTGAGAGGCTGCAAGTGGGGCTCAGGATTGAGCTGGCTTGTTTGTGAGGGTTATCTGGTCCCTGAAGACACGGTGCCCTGCTGCACAGAGGGGTATTGATTGTCCCCCAGAGCTGCTTTATCTTTACAGGGGAGATGTGCACACTATATGCCAATATGGACAGCGTGGTGCTGGAGGAATGGTATGGGGCCAATGAATTCACGATCCCAACAACTGCAGCCCAGCAACTCCACAGGCTCTGATGGACGCTCTCAGAGTGACAGCTGTCATGCTGGCGGAAAACAGGATCTGTGACATTCATCAGACACTTTAACACAAATCTGATCAACCTGGATTAAACCACATGGGGGTTCTGGGCAAACAATGACTCCACTGCAATGGCTCCGAAAGCATAAATTTATATAATGAAGATACAGGGGTACCTTGACTCGCAGGGGTCTTAACTTACGAGTTTTGTGAGAGCCGTCTCTCAGCCGATTTTTTGCTTTGAGTTGAGAACTAAAATTTGGGTTACAAGCCAGCTTCAGATACCCCTCCCATAGCTGGCGCAGCGACCACCACAATAAACGCCACAACATCCGCCCAGCATCCTGCTTCTCACTCGTTCACTTTAAACGCTTAGCCTGCAGTTGAAGATCACATTTGTACTTGCAGTTATTTTGCAAAACTTTGTTTTTCCAACCATGGGTCCAAAGAAAGTGAATGTGACGGACAGTGCTGAGAGCAGATGTCCCTTGAATTAATGAAAGAAATTCAAAAATTAAAATTTATTTATTTAAAGCCCAAAATCACAAACATTGTTTGCCTCAGAGGGCTTAACAATCTGTACAGTTGTGACATGCTCTGTAATATTGAAATAAAAAATAATTTTATGCAATATCCTTTATTTTTAAGTACATTTTTCTTATTGAAACAAAAAACGGTGGTGTTTTTTGGGGGTCTGCAACAGACTAATGGCTTTTCAATTAATTAAAAAAAAAATTGATTTCACATATGAGTAATTTGAGTTATGAGCTTGATTACGGAACAAATTACACTTGTAAATCAAGGCACCACAGTACTTTACCGGGCAGAGTCACAAAGTTTTTTTAAGTGTTATTCAAGCAATGTAGCATTTCGTCTCCATAAAGTTGGGAGAGAAGAGATATATAAGAATGATACAATCTGATGCAGCAGTGCGTGAGATATCCTGACTATCTTAAGCATAGATGTAGCCACTGCAGCACTGATCTCTACATTTCCTACATTTCTAATCAATAGTGTCTTTTGTGAGAGTCCTTCTGCCTACAAAGAGCTCCCTCTAGAGCTAAAGAAGACTAAGTAAGTACCCACTGTGACAAGTAAACTGAAGGTGATGTGTAAAATCTAAGGAGTGCCCAATTAATACTGCAGGACCTGCTTAAAGGTCCTTGTCATTCTGATTTTAGCTGACATGTCAATTTACTGGTTCACAGAGCAACTTGCTGCTGTCTGATGCTACACTTTAAATGTGTGTTGCGTTCACATGTGCAGTAGCTTTGTGGTTAAGCAGTTCCTCTCTTTATATTTTAATTGTTTAAACAAATGTTATAGTTACTTTCAGAGCAGTTTGTATAGACAGGTGAGAGATATTCAGAGATAAGAGAACGTATTTCCTGCCTCGGGAAACCATGTGGGCATAGTTGTGGTTAAAGAGTGTGAAGCAGCTTGAATCCCAAAGCAGGTTCAGTTCCAAGTACTTTCTGCAACTGAACAATTTTATATTCTATCATTAAATCATTGTATATCATGATAAGATACGATACATTTTCTGAGAAATCAATTGAGAAATCGTGAAAGTAGAAAGGAACATCCTGTTTGAATGTTTTCATCACATTGATGAAAAAGCAAGTAAAAATAATATTATGATAATGATATATCAAATGTTTCATACTAATATGCTCAGAAATATCAAACAGATAGCTACCATGGCAAAATATGATGGCACATCATACACATTTCTACACATTTCCTTTCCTTTATTGTCTTGTCACCCAGGCCTACTCAATATACATTGTATCTATCTTTTAACTTTAAAAAAACCCCAAACATTTGACTGGAGAAATAAATTAAGTAATTCTCCATTGATTTAAAATCTGATCCTTGCTGTGACATGCATGGCAAATAATCTACTAATACAATAACTAAATTTGATTCAAATGACTTTAGTAACCATTCTCACCCAATAACAGCACACTCTTGGCCGACTTAAAGAAAAGGTCACCTGCCCTGTAGCCTGGCCATGTCACAATAACTGCAGAATGCTCTTCAGCACTATTGATTGTATACTATATGTGCAAATGCTGATTTATGGAAGTGGAAATGTTTGTAGATGAGCATCCATTCATCACCTCCATCCTCTTTAAGTGACGAATCAGCTCTGCTAAATTGAACACACCACAGTATTGACCCAGACACAGCAGAGGGGTCCAGTCTGCGTGTGCGTGGAAGTCATATACCCAAGGCTGCCTGTCTAAATGAATGTAGGTCTGCTCTTTCAAGATGTGCGGCTTAGCCACTTCCTTGCCGACTTCCCTAAAAAGTTAGTATCTCTTTTGGCTACAGTCAGTTTTTACCTTCACTGAGAGTAATATGTTGTATCTTCAATAATTCAAAAGTCAAATATGAATGATTTATTCACAACAGTGGAAGGAGAGGGTAGTCCTCCTCTCTAGTTCCTCAGACGTCTAAGAAAAGACAGTGCTAAAGGAATGGAAGAGGAATGGCATGGCAAGAGACAGGCATTGGTTAAATTTGCAGCAAATCAAACAGAGCCTGGCATAACTACCAGTCACCTTGCAGAAGATGGATGGGATGTAGGTCAAGAAAATATATCACATAACCACAGTAAAGTAAACTTTTCCACTGAGGTTCAGACTAAAGAAAACACAGTGTAGGTGTGATCACACCCGTAAGCTTCTGCAGGGGATTTGAGGGAGGAAAATCACGCTAGCTCGGGCCCTTAGATGGCAGCAGGATTAGCCACAGTCTTTACATCCTTTCTGCCAACTGGTGTGTCAATGATGAGCCGAGTTCACACACAGCTCCCACATCGACCCGCCCTCCACATCTGATAATATTTTTGTGAGGTTGGCGAGTGAGTTCGTCCCGGAAGAGACGCTGCTTGCTTAGTGCAGCTCAACCCGCAGCAGCAGACACAGATGACTTGACCCGGCTGACGCATCCTCAGGTAATGTGATGTGACGCCTAAGCTCTGCTCTCTCAGGCACCATTCACTTCCCACTTGTCGGGCCACCTCGCCGAAATGCGGAGGATTGGACATCTCCTGCCAGGCCAGTGCGATCAGATCAAAGGCAGTTCATGCTCATAAAGGAATGCTAAATCGGGACAGAATGTGTGCTGCCGTGCTAAAGAGGATGTTCCGCTGGATTCTTAAATCCTGTGATCACAACCAGTTTACAGAGAGTGCTGCATTTTTAGAGGCTTTAAAAACCACAAGAGACCCATTTCATGTTACAAGCCACATAACTATTTCATCAGATGAAGACAAACCGCGCTCTCCTGTAAAAGGAAAACAATATTTAAATTTAAAATCCACTTCCACTCGATATCTTGTAAACAAGCACGGCTTCTTGAGCAAAACTGCTGTCAATGAAAATATTTCAGAGCACCATGAAATAAAAATGCTGGGAGAAGACATTTAGCAAGTTAATGATTGATAAGTGTGGCTTCCACTATCAACCAAAGATTAGTGTCTGCCCTGTTTGGCTGTCTGTTAGATTTTTATTACAGAGGCACATAAAGTGGGAGACAAACTGTACATTGATCATGTGGTCAGATAGGGCAGTCTGTGTAGGAATGGACGCAAAGGGGGACTGAGATAATTGAGAACAGAATCAAATTATGACAAATAGAGATCTGAAGGGTTAGTTGTTTGCCTCTTGACTTTGCAACATTTAGTCTCGAGGTCATAAATGTTTCATGTCATGTTTTTGAGATTTGGAGCAGTTTATCTTGTGCGGTGGAAGCGGCCCTCATTCGAGGGCTTCTCTTTGGTTCGTTAGAAGAACAAATATATTTAGTTCTGGCTTGTAGTCAAATCTATAGTAGCTACAGAAGGTCCATCATGGGGCCCATCATAACATGCTGCATTCAGGCCATATGGAAGTTTCCTTATTTAGCAGATTTCAACTTGATCAACTTTCAGATGTCTTGCTATATTCAGTAAGAAGCAGTGCATCGCAGTGGATGAGAGGCTTGCGCTCTACTGCCTGATGATATCTGAAATTAAAGAAAAAGATGAAACATTTCCAGCAACATTATCACTTTTCAGAAAGCTAAATAAAGATTAATATAGTGCTTATTTGTAAAAGGGACATTATAAAGAACACAGTCAGTATACATTTCAATGTAAAATACACTCTATATCACTTTCTTGAGCTGTTGAATGGCATAAATGCTTATATGTATTATACTTCCCAGCCTTTCCTCCCACAAGACATATTTTGGTCATCAACATTTATGATGCTATTGGATCGCAGATAATTGACAACAGATATGGTGAAGTTAATATCACTCTAGAGAGCAGTGTGGTTATCATGCAACCCATTTTTCCATTTGTCTTTAATTCACCCTTCCCCTCCGTATTCTATTCTCACTTTGTTCTCAGTGAAGTGAACCACCTAATTTGCAAAGAGCTCATGAGAAAGGGTTTCCAGCAAAGGGCAGCAATGCAACATTAAACTGAATGTGATCCAAAAAAAAAAAGGGGGAAGAGGAAGAAAAAAAACAAGACTAATCAGAGTCTACAGCCACGCAGGGGCATTCAACACGGCTGATTATTATGACTACTGCCCCTTGTAGCTCTTTGGAGGGTTAAGGTCAGGGAGGGACCCTCGATGTGAGGACTCTCCAGAGGGAGGGGAAGGGTTAAGGGGAAGACAAAGCCTCATGCGGAGAAGCTGTCCCCTTACAAGTGGTTTGATCAGATTCATGGTAAGAAAACCAATATTTGTAAGAGCTACATGTGTTTAAATAGCACAGAGATTCATGCTTCACTGAGACACAGCCTCTGATTTGATTTAGTTGATTTATTGGTTAATGTCTCTGTTGGGAGCCACTTAAATCAAATCTGAATACAAAACTAATCAGTAGGCTCTTGAGCAGAATCCAGCTCCGGCTCATATTTGAACGGTGGTAGTGGTATTGATTGATCAGAGACTAAAATTAAAATATCCAGCCAAAGTGCTTTCACAAATGAAAATTAAGTTATGAAGGGGATTGTTTTGTTCTGTTAATATGTGCCTGTTCTTTTGTGTGAAAAACATCTGGTACCAAATTGATATTTCTGTTTTACTAGCTTGAAATTATATTTAAAGTTATACAGTTATTGATATTTTGAGGGAGTTTTATGAACTTAGGGTTGATGAAAACTGTAAAAAGCCTCAGTCCTGAAAAGCTGGGGACTCCCAGCTTGCTTACTTCAGGAGTGTTGGTATGTTGCAATTTTACACAGAGGATGATGGATCAGTAACCAGTCCACAAATAGTGATCTGACTTTTATTTTGCTATTCCCAGCTTGTCAGTCTATTTACCCAGCAATCTCCAGGGGCAGGAAGAAGAAAAGGGCAAAGTGCTGAGTGACTTTAGTGTGGCATAAATCATGCTTTGTGTTTGGCATAACAAAGGTGGGGTCCATTATTCATCCAGACTGAACAAAGGGCCAATGAGCATTTACCAAGCAGTGAGATAATGGTTTCCTGTTGATGCAGCTGAGAGACTGCAAACACTCTCACATCATGCTGTTGATTGCAGATAATATGTTTTGAACATTTAGCATATTGATGCAGAATAACTATGCAACTCCAGTTTTGGCATTCAGTTCGTGTGCGCACATGAACGGAATATTTATACGTTCCATTAAATCAGGCGGTATGAATGATCCCATAAACAACTATTGAGAAGTTAACGTTTTTAAACCTCGGATCATTCCCGTGCATCCCTGTGTATTTATGTTTAAAGGGAGCATAAACCAGACGTGTCTCTATTGAAGCATGTACTGTAAGGCTGCCAACTGCCACAGCTTTGAAAAGCAATCTCTTTGAACATGTAGGCCTGAATTAATTGCCTCATATTTCTCTCACAGACACATCAGTCTTTATATGTTCATTGCAGTGCATCAATCTATTGTAGTTGTCAGTTAATTCTAAACTCATTATGAAATAGCATCGTATGATGGAGATCCTCGTTGGATGTAGTTCAATGTGACTTTATGGCTGAAACACTTCCTCTCACTCAGGTCAGATAGATGGCGAGTAGTTAGTGATTTAACCCTCCACACTGACCAGAGTTTAAATTCAAGCTGTGAAATTGAGTTATGGCAGCCCATCACTGCCAAACTGCCCCCGAGCAAGAGATGAAGCCCTGAACTGACCACTAACTAGGTCACTGCACTGTGGGCAGCTCTGTGCTCCTTGAAATGCCTTTGAATGTGTGTGTGGCATTCTGGGAATCCAAATTTTCTAGTCATTGACATCCAGTGTTACCCAGCATATCAACACTTCACAGTGAAAGCTGACTCTGAACATATCAAACTTTAGGGACATTGTTGGTCCTGTTGGTCAGTTTACCTGTTAGCTAACATTTTATGTGATTCAGGGTTTGATTTCAGAGTTTTGGCTTTAAAGCTCCATAACAACCACTGACACAAAGTTGAGTCTGTGCTCATTATTCAGAATAGAGAGACAGAGAGGAAAGAATATTATTAGCTTGTAGGTGCTCAGGACAGTTTGTCTGTGTTGGTGGATTCTGTGGGTGTGTGTGTCTGTGAGGATGTACACAAAGGATTAGCCTCAGTGAGGCAGGAGAGTGTGT
>JBAJHX010000076.1:5559969-5576305 GCA_037176925.1 Amniataba percoides | reverse complement strand
GAATCCCGGTCTCTGGAGTCGCAGTCCTTCGTGCTTTGTCCTCGACCTTCTCAACCAGTGCAATGTGACTCTGCTGCGGTAGATAAGTGAAAAGCTTCATTTATTAAAACAAATAAATAAACACCGCCTCTGCACATAATCCAGGTGGCATTTCAATTAGTCACCGTAACATAATTAGGAAAATAAATTTAGAAATACATCGATTTAATTTCAAGAAGACAACCCAGTCCAGCGGGAATGAAAAGTTCTTCATGAGTTCAACATCATGCAACCTTAAAGATAATGATAAAATGGTTAATATACATGAAAATTTATGTAAAGGACTAACCAAAGGAAACTAGTTTGACTGGTTTGCACAAAAATGTGGCCTTTGTGTAGCACAATAAAACAACTGGAGAACATTTCTTAGCTTTTTGTTGTTAAATCATTATGAAACTAAAATGTAGGCCCACTAGCCTAACATTAACACTAACCAAAGACTTTCCATAACTCTAATCTTTCCTGCCATGATGTCCTGTGTGTTATGAAAAAAAATGAACTAAGTTTATTTAAAGTAGCTTCTCCAATCAGAAATCCATCGCATGCTGGGCAAGGAAAAAAAAACACTTAGTGCTTACACTGGAATGAATAAGGCCACATGTAACACTGCTGTTTGATGTACAATAGATCAAGACAGATCAAGAGAAACGTGTGAGTGCTTTCAAAGCATCTTGAGGAGCCGGGAGAGGCTCTTCGAGGATCTGCGAGGCCATTATGAGAGGAAAGAGGTCAAAACACCAGTGAAAGATCAGGACCAGATGATGTTGTCAGAGTCCGGTGGGACAAGGAGTCCTCAGCATGAGCCTAAAAGAGGAAAGAGCAATGTTAAATAATGTGTGTGATGGGAATTCTGAGTGGGTTTTTTTTCACCAGAATAAACTGCACATATTGTACTCAGCTTTGCAGTGCAGTGGAGTAATGTTTCGATAAAGGAAGGATATCAGCGGCACGTTTCAGTCGTGCTGCACTAACCACAAACAGCAGCAGCAACAGTGGAAAATAGCAGCAGCAGTATCTTAAATCAGGTAACATGGTGAATGTTGGTTGGTCTGTGGTGTGTTTTTTACCTTCTAGATCGTGTTGGCCTACCGACCGGGGAAGAACAGCCAGCAACAACAATAAGAGAGTACGTGTTAATAAAGTCATGTTAATGTTCAGCACAAAAGTTGGGTTCTTAAAAATAGAAATGTGAAGAAGTGTGGCAGTTGAACTAGACGGCTCTATTTAATTTTATGAGACCTCAACTGAGAGATGTTTCAAATAAAGAAACACGTTTTGGACATTTTTTGGCTTTCTTATGAAGGCTTAGATGAACAACACTCTCATTTCTATTTACTGGAAATTGGGTGAAACAGTTAGCTTATCCGCTCAAAACAGAAGTGTAAAAACGTCCCTCCTTGGTTTTACAGGCATTCAGAGCATTCAGACTGTTTCTTGGCACAGTGATGATCCTTCTGTTGTTGGACATTAGTATGTTTTAGTAATTTAATTTAGTAAGTAATCAGGGTCAGTCGGGTGCAACACTATGAATGCCTCCCGTGAAATATCCAGATGAAAGCGCGTGCCGTCATTACCATTTGAATGATTATTTATGTCTCACAGCTGAGTTCCATGGCAGGCTTTTTGTACCACCTTCTAGTGTAGTACAAGTTTTTGCCTTTGGGTGTGGCTGGACTAAGTCTTAGGTTAATGAGTTTATTTCAAGCATGCCCCAATATAAAGTCACCTAGCTGTGTCTGATCTGCTCAAGAAAGCTGGAGAAAGCACATATAACTGTTATCTGTGATTATATCATACAGCAGTGTGCGAGTTTATGTGGACCTTTATCATCGCCGTTCCTCTTCTCCTCTCTCGCCCCTTTCTCCACTCTCTTCCGTAGAGGCTGTGGGTATTTACTGTGTTGTCCAAGGACACCCGGCTCTGACAGATGGATGGACATGCTCACTGTTGGAGGGGGAATCCATTTATCATCGTGGCACTAATAGCTGCCCATCATCTCTATTGCTGTGAGAGCCAGTAAACCATCCGTGGGGACAGGTGGTGTGCTGTGCAGCGAAGGCCATAAAACATCCGCACTACTGCTTTACAACAATTAGGAGGAAGTAAAACAGGCATCATAAAGGCATCAGGACCTAACGTCAGGGGAGTATAGGTGTTGTCTCTGGGTGTGTTTTTCGAGTATGATTGTGTCACCAGCTCTCCGTTTAGAGAAGCTTACGACTGCAGCGTAGTTAACAGCAAAGGATGATGGTTTTTAAATTGAGGTCGGGGGTGACGTCTGTAGGGGAATGAATACAGGAACTTTTCAGCTATTGGGACACGCTCTGCCAGACAAACAGAACATTAGCGTTTGTGTTTCACCCAAACCAAAAATGACTAACATATAAACCATGGACATAACAGCACAGAGATTATAGCTCTCCTGATACTACTAATTAAGAGTAATTAGAAGCTTTCTCCGAAGGCCACATATCTGTACAGGTAAGTGGGGTAATATGTGTTTCCGTAATTTGGGTGACCTGTCATGATGAATATCGCAGTCGACTCCAATCCTTCCCTCCTCATCCTCAGCATCAGAAACTTCAAAAATTGGTGTTATTTTATCAGAATGAGTCTTACCCATCATGACATGAACACAGTTTTGACCTATAAACTTTATGGTTAACATTTTTTTTGTCTTAGACAGCAATTCCCAGTCATGTTCTTCTCCATGGCGGACAGGCTTAAGTAAGTGCCAACAGTTATACACAGACTATTTGACACCAGTCTGACCTCAGCTGGCAGTCCTGAGGCTGGAGGTAAAAGACAAATCTGAGGGAAGAAGTACGTCTGACCAGGGATGACTCACTTTGCCTTATGTAAGAATCTAAATGAGATTAAAAAAAAAAAAAAAAACTGCAGCTGCTATTTTACTCACTCACTCTAACCTCAGCCTGAGCAGACGTCGGAGAACAAAACAGAACCTGACCCAAACAAGTGCAATTTCAAAAGAGCAAATCTGTATTCTGTGTGATGGATGAAACAGGCTGGATTGCTCCTTTGCTTCCTTGGTGAACAGGAAATTACAGCTCCGCTCATGTTGTGCAGTGTGTTCTGTGAGAGAAGCGGCTCAATTTCTGTCTTACGGAGGTTCCTCAAATAGAATAAGAGAGCTGGAGCATTCCTTGAGGACTGAGGTTGTTGTCTGATGTCGGAGAGATCCCAGAACTCTCACTAGACACATTTGGTGCTCCTCAGTTTAGGGCAGCTCAGAATAAAACTCTGTGATGAAACCTTTATTGAAATCAACCCAGTTTCATGTTAGTTTTCATTTATTTTCATTTAACTACAGAGAAACCTCATCTGTGTTGGTAAATCATATTATTATAACATTGTATACCAAAGAAATCAATAAGAAAAGGCTTTTCTTTCAAATATTTTGTCTGATTTCGCTTCAACAACAAGAGTTTGCGCTCCAAGCCCCAAGCAAACAATGCATTAGGTGCTTTCAGATTCTCCCCTTTTTTCTGCACTCTCTTTCACTTTGTATAAAACAAACCAAGCATGAAAGCAGCGAATACACACTACTGACTGCTGGATAAAAAGCAGCCAAGCCACACTTCTCGCTTCTCGAAGAGGCAGTTCTTCAACAAAAAAATGCTTTGATTTCAGGCGACGTCTGCATATCTGTGCCCACTTCACTCACACAGACAGAAGTAAGATATTCTCCCTAACATGGGCAATGCTCCACTTTTTCACAGGCTCATTTTGGATTGCGCCCGTTGATGCCGATGACATCGGAATTACAAGTGCCTCTGTGAGATGAATGAGTGAGGATTCTCCAGTGGAGAGTTTCTGTGGGACAAGAGACAGACTTACTTTCTTTTTAGGAGAACCTGATCTAAATTTACCCAAAGCAACAGCAGCTTGGTAAATATTTCACTGTGTATCCTCTCTCAGACATAAAAGGTTTGAGACGTGCTCCCGGAGATGACTGACGACTGCTGCACACCAGACCGGTTACAGTGTTGCGGCGCAGAAAATAGTTCACTTCACTGTGGCCTAGCTGGTAGCCTAGCGGAAGTAATGGAATTCTCCATTAGCTCAGGCACACTGTTTGTCTGTAGCGGGGTAATCCCTGAGGACTGCTGCGGCTGTGGATATGTCCCAAATCCTCCAGAGAAATGAAAACCCCCCTCTAACCTCCCTGTCTGCGTCACTGTTACCGTTAAGCATGTGGTGTTTTCTGGGAGGTGTTTATAATCTGTCACCACTTTTTTTCCCCCCCTTTTTTTAGCGTGATCATGTGTTTCCTCTGAGGTGTGTCTCATGTGGTTTTAAATGTGCCATGCATTTTGCATGATTTGCTACCATCTCATATATTTTTGCACTTGACTGTAATTAGTTGCATATTGCAGATACCACACTGAAAAATAAAATTACATGTGTGGCTTGAAGCGTAGAATCCACTGAGAATTATCGTCTGATTTTTCAGTTAATCTCTGGAGCTTTTTAGTATGTTGGACTAATTGTTTTGGCTGTACTGTCTTTACTTTACTGTCGTGATTCACTTTCACAGCTCCTGTTAGCAGCTGTACAGATTGTAAAGCCCTCTGAGGCAAACAATGTTTGTGATTTTGGGCTTTAAATAAATACATTTGATTTTTTTATTATTTTGTTTTGCTGCTCCAAAAACTAACTATACATTTGCTGAGCACCAACATATCACAGTCTGGCTTTGTCACATCAACTTTAAAGGTTGTTGCTGCTGCTCCCAAGTGGCCAAAAAAATGTTATTTTAATTCTAATGGTTGACAATGATTTTATGTATGCTGTATGTTACAATTTAACAACATCATTTTGTTATGCTATCACACATTCTACATACCGTATTTTCCGCACTATAGGGCGCACTGGGTTATAAGGCGCACTGTCAATGAATGGTCTATTTTCGATCTTTTTTCATATATAAGGCACACCGGACCATAAGGCGCATTACACACAGTATGTATCACTCCGCGAGGCTCCTGACTACGGTGGCTGTAATGCTCCAACAATCCATCAAGCAGCGCAGCTTCGAGTTTTGAGCACCGTGTACCACATAAAATCAGGTCGAGGTCAGTAAGCACAACCAGAATTCATACATAAGGTGCACCGGATTATAAAGCGCACTGTCGATTTTTGAAAAAATTTAAGGATTTTAAGTGTGCCTTATAGTACGGTAAGATACAGTATTTTGTTTTTACTCATTACTTTGTACTGCTATTATTATTGGTGGTCAATAAAATTTTAAATGATACTGGCTTGTGGGGGTCAGTAAAGTTTAATCACCTTCATGTCAAATAACAGGAGATAAAACCAACTTGAGGTCCCACAGATGTCTCCATCAGCTCACCCTGCTAAATTACAAGCAGGAGGCTGTGTAATGAAGTGTTAAAATGCGTGCTATCCTATTCAACCTGGCAGTAGTTTGTCTTCGAAAGGATGGTGGGAGTATCTCGTATCCAATGCAAGTGCATCTGAAAACAGCTCTGCCTTCTAAAGGGCTGAAGATGAGTCATCGGTTTGGGGAGAACTATTCTCCTCCTAGACACACAATTATCCCCCCAAATAAGCTCCAAAACCACCTTTCCTCATTACTGAGAGATGCATTCAGAGAGGAGTGTGGCATTACGAGGTTTCCATTATGCATTCCAAAGAATTCCCACTGCATGGAGTGTACCCATCTCAGGATCTGTCTTGTATCTATTTGACATTGCTCACCTGGATGCGTTCAGTCCCCCTTGTAAAGCTTAAGTACATTTTAAGTGAGGGTTGTAAGCTAGGCAGAGCAGTGGTTGGAGGGATTTGGGGTTGAATAAACAGTAGTTGTTATGTAATGTTCAGTGAGCACGACTAACCCGAGCCAAGCGTTCGTTGAGTAGGACGCTGTGATAGTGTGTTGCAGCTGAGTCCAAATGGGAACCATAGACGTAATATATCTGATTTCTCCTGAACAGTATATATTCTAATTTTGATGTCGCTTACATCCAATTACAAATCTAATTCAAGCAATGAAGAAAACCATTGTGTGAGACATGTGTGAAACATGTATTTGGTTTTCTTTCTGTTCTTCGGTCTCATGGTCGTCTATGCCACTACTCGTCCACCCAAGCTACCACGGGCGACAAAATAATGACACCTGTCTCAGATGAATGACAGACGTGTCAGTTGTTGTCACGGCAACACCGACAAATTCTGTTTTGAGTTGTATGTGGGTCACATGCCTCAGGTGCCTGCCGAAACATGCGGTCAGATAGGAGATGGAAAAAAATCGTGACTGTGTGCAGATTTTCTAAAGCTGATTAAAAAAACATCAGATCTGTGTTGGATGGGTGTGTGTGTGTGGTGTGTGTGTGTGTATGTGTGTGTGTTTGTGTCTGTATGTGTGAGGTTGGGGGTGGGAGCATAATTGAGTGCACTCAGCTGCTGTGCAGTTTCGGCCTTATCGTCCTTTCCAAGTGATTCTGATCTAGATCAATACCACTTGCACCGGTTGTTGTCAGTAGTTAACAAGCTACAATGTGCAGCAGAGATGCTGGACTCCAGTAACCTATTTTCTAAAGCCAGTTAGCTTGCGGCAAGGTAAAAACTTTGATTTGCAAGGAACTTTTTGTTGCTGTGCCTCATGCCAGCAAAGTTTGAGCACGTACTGAAATGTATTTCAGAGTCATTTAGGCATTAAGCATGTTTGACAAGCAAGTTGTTTAATTAATGCCTATTCTTTAATCTGATCAAATTCAACAAAGAATTAGGTAGAGATTCTGCTACTTGTAACAAGCGCCAAACTGTGCTTTCTAAAAATTAAGGCTAATGAATACAGATCAGACCTGTTTTGTATAAACTGAACATCTAAAAGCTGTTGGTAACCGGAGCTGACTGAGCTGAATTTGATGTCCGTGGTGCTGATAGCATCATGATGAGGCGAATTGGCCAGTGCTCCCTAAAGCTTTCATCAATGACGCACTTGATGCTTATAAAGGCTTTGGGCTTGTAGCCAAAACACTTTGAGACGTACACACAGATTGATCATTTTGTGAGAATAGTGGCTATTTTCCCAGTTTCGTACAAATTCGAGCCTTTCACACTCCACTTTATCTTTGTTTTTTTGACACCTCCAGCTGCTATTTGAAACCACCGAGCTGCTCGTTTGATTGATAGCTCCCTCTCTACCTGCTAAGCTCTTCCAAAGCCAAAGAAAAGCAGCTAATGGCACTCCAGGCAGAGGCAGAGCTTATGACCTCTCATTGAAATGTCTGCTTTTGAAATGAGCGGACCTGCATTTGATGCTACTGTACTGCAGTTTCTTCTCTATCGCTATATGAATAACCATCTTGTTTGTGCTATGATAAAGCTACTGTACTGGATGGGATATTAAAACATTACAGGGCAAATATCAAGTCGATTCAGCTGCTTTAGTTTGAAATTGGTGCTGACACTCATATTTGTCTCATTTCCTTGCAGATATCTGGGGATCACACGGCCTCTCACCTACCCAGCCCGGCAGAACGGTCAGCTGATGGCCAAGATGATTCTGGGAGTGTGGCTTGTTTCAGCATCCATCACCCTGCCACCTTTCTGCGGCTGGGCCAAAAACATCAACACAGCCGGTGTGTGCCTCATTAGCCAAGACTTTGGCTACACCATCTATTCCACAGCTGTAGCCTTCTACATCCCTATGCTGGTCATGCTGGTCATGTACTACAAGATCTTCAGGGCAGCGCGCAAGAGCGGCGCCAAGCACCGCTTCACCGACCTTTCGCGCCGTGAGCGCCTTGAAACAGTGGCCAATGAGGCGCTGCGAATGCAAGGCCTGAAGCCACCCGGTGTGGCGGAGGAGTGTGCCGCCTTGTCCCGCCTGCTGAACCGTGAGCGCAGAAACATCTCCATCTTCAAGCGGGAGCAGAAAGCAGCGACAACGCTGGGGGTGATCGTGGGGGTCTTTGCTGTGTGCTGGCTGCCGTTCTTCATCCTTTCCACCGCTAGGCCCTTTATCTGCGGCGTGGAGTGTAGCTGTGTGCCCATCTGGCTGGAGCGCACGCTGCTCTGGTTAGGCTACGCCAACTCCCTAATGAACCCCTTCATCTACGCTTTCTTTAACCGAGACCTGCGATCCACTTACCGTGACCTTCTCCGCTGTCGTTATCGCAACATCAACCGTCGACTGTCTGCTGTGGGCGTCCATGAGGCTCTCAAGGTCTAAAGCTGGGCGCTTTAGCAGCACGTACTGACTCTCAAACTGTAGGGTATGGTGGCCCTGTGCTTGTACACTTGGTGCTTAAAGGGCGATGAGTACACAGCAGGCCTGTAGATAAGACACACACTGACAGAATGGGAGTCACTGTTGGTGGCTCTCTGGCCCCTCTGCAAAAGCATTGAGCCAGCACGATCACTTCAGTGTGTGTGACTCAGTCATTCTATTTTAGGAAAGAAAATCATAGAGTGTGCTTGATGGGCTATTCAAGACGACGCTGCTTTTGTGCATATGCCACAATTCTGTCCTGGCTCCGGATTTATGGCAGGATAATGCAGTGACAAAGGAAACGACATATAAACACAATCAATCATCCTAGGGCTTTCAAAGGGAGCAGAAAGAAAACAGATTTCTGTATATTAACAAAATTGATGTTTGATAAGGAAAAACATTTGTTTTGTGGCACAGTGTCTTCTGAACACCTTCATCTAAACATGCATTTGAGCATATCCCAGGGTGATTTCAAAGCGGGTAAACACTTTAAGGTAGATTGTGCTTCGTGCCAGGATTAAATATTATTTATATCACTTTATATCCAGTCATGGCTTTCAATTTGGTCCTCTCACAAAATTTAAAGCGAGCACCTTAAATGTCTCACAAATGTTTAAAACGTGGTGATGCCAAGCAAACAGGTGGGCGGGAGAGTGGTGTTAAAATGCATCCTGAAGGGACACATATTCATTCATGAAATCTCAGTGTTTGTTGCTATAAAAAGTAACTGAAAGTAGTTTGTTTAGTGTCTGCATGAAACACATTTGTCGTACATATCACTGCATACAAAAATCATAGAGGTTTTTGAATAGTAAATGACATTCTGGCAGCAGTGTTCCCATGTCTCACCCAAACACTTTATTGCACACTTGAATTCAAAATGAACTCAGTGCCATCTCCGTCAGAAACCATGATACTGTGGACATTTTCCACTCTTGTTCTTTTGCCTTGATGGGTTTCATTCCACATTCGACTGCTGACCTTGTTGGTTTTACACAGCTAACTAGACCGGTTGAATCCCGCAGTTTCACTTTGAGAATTTACATGTTCTTGAGACTCTTTTGCTCCACTGGTCGTCAAGAGCATTTCTGAATCCCTTTTGAATCAGGATGTGGACTTTCCTCCTGACTGCATCTGAACTCTTTGGTGACCCGAATGAACCTGTGTCAAATATCATCAGTCGAGCAGTGTGTGCTTTTTCTACCTCGATTTTTGAGAATACTGTACATTTTCTCCAAACAGATGTACCGCTGTCTTGTATCATTTTGTAATTAACTGCTATTTTCTATTGTGTAAAATTGATCTGTCTACAACTGCTCTGTGATTGCTGTGTTTGACCGCTTTGTCATCACTTACAAAAAAAACAAACGGGGAGTGGCAAAGTGTCTCATCACTTGGTAAATAAAGAAACACTTGGTTAAAATGTCACTGTGGCCTTCCTTGGTAACCTCAGATGATGTAAATTCGTGCAAATAAGCTGGTTCGACAGCTTCAGTCCTTCAGATTGAAAAGCATTTCGAAACAGGATACAATCCACACAGGTCTCCTTGCTTTCTATATCCTAATCAAAGTCCTGATCTACACAGTATGTCGTACAAAATTCATTATCCCCTCTGACTGGATTGATAGGTCTATCATTAGGGATAAAAGTGCACCTTACGGCCTGCTGGAAGACTTTGAAAACATTCATGGCATTTCTTAAGAATTAGCACCAAGGCCGTCACGCTACGGCAAGGACTCTGGAGACAAGTTTGAGGCTGGTGACCCAAAAAAGATGCCTTTATTCTCTGCCTGCTTGGAGCCAAATCTTTTATTCAGAGTGTGGGTGACAGCTGTCTGCTTGCTGCTATGACTGAAGCTGTCCTGTAGAGACTTGAGGATGAGGTATGTCTGACATGCGTGATGCGTCATGTCTTGTGGTCAGAAGGTGTGTGCCTCAAATACGTAAACCTGTAGAGAATAACTTATAGTTAGACTTGGCCTGAAAAACAGAAAACAACTGGAATAAGTTAATGTATATATTTCTGTAGAAACTGTGCTTGCAGGTTTGAGGACTGTGCAGTCTGTAGCCATCCTAGCTCTGCAAAGGTATAGCAGTTGAGCTAAAGGCAAACATCAGCATGTTAAACTATCTATTTGTGGCCTATAGGTTGCAGTAAAAATAAGTATATTTGCCAAAACTGTCACTGTGTCCTGACAGTAGCACATGATATAGATAATCTGTGAAAAAAATAAAATAACCAATCAGAACAGAGGGTCTGATGGAAGTTCAATCACTGTGCCTGTCACTCATGCACTGAGTGGGAGCAGCCACAGTGGTGGACAAACAGCCATCAAGCAACCAAGCAATGAGAAAACTGCCCTTTGAGTGAGCTGGAGAGAGGGGGAGACATCTGGAACTTGTATTCGTACACATTTTTGAGCTAAATTCACTCTCTCCCAAAAATCAACAACTGCATCTTTAACATGCTGACGTTCAGCAGGTAATTCTATCATAGTTAAGCGTTTTATCATGTTATTATTTAGTGACTGGCGCTAAACACAGCTGAGCCTGATGGGAGTGTCGTGAGTTTAGCAGATATTGACCAAGTCAAATTTTGATCTCCTGATGGCACTGGATGAAAAATGTAAGCATCACAAATATTGGTCAGATTAATCATTGGATGAACTGTAATGCCTGTACAACTGTAATAGAAATCAATGAGATATATAGATATATAGATATCTTTTAAGATATTCTAAGATATTTCAGTCTGGACCAATTATACTACTTTGTAAATGTATATATACTTTATTACCACCACAGGTAGCAGAACAAAGAACATCAAAAGTCACTGCAGGTGTTGGTTTTCCCAAGCAAAAGTCAGTAAATTTTATTGTGATCCATAAAGAAAAAACCTGTCAGGCATATTGCTACTGATTAAATGTGATAACACAACACTCTGCACTCGTTTGTGGCTGCCACCTGCATTCGCTTATTGAATAAGAGCCTGAGCCTGTCTCTGGTATCAGTTCAAATTTCCAAATCTATTTCAGTGTTCTTTACTATGTCATAATAAGCACATTCTAAAAAGCATCTGCTTGTTTGGGTTGGCGGTACATTTGGCCAGTTCCTGCATGTTGCCGCCTGTGAAATTATTTGGCGGGACCGTTCCCAATTACAGCATAAGGACTTTTCTAATTACACTTTTCATTGTCACCATGAGGATCTCTCCAAGCCCACTGAACACTGTTATATAATTCAGCGCTAATTCGCCAATGACAAAAACCCATATCAGCGTCCAGTGGACAAAATATATTTAAATGGGGCTTTGTGGCCTAATGTGTGTCTCTTTGGGGCACGGCCGCATAAAAATGTTTAAAACTCCCCGAAGTAAAGAGCAGGAACATGGCCTTGGCCAGCAAGTTGACATTTTGTTTTAGCACATGAAATAGCAGGCAGCCCTTGTGGACTTGGTGCGTCTCCCCTAAGATGTCCAGTCTCCCAGCAGCCACGTCAACAGGCGTTACTCTCAGGGAATGAGCACCGTTGTGGAGTGCCTGCTCCCTCAGTCTGCACGGCTCGCCTCCTGCGCTGGCTCCCGATGTGTGTCATCGCTATCAGTGAACGGGAGGAGAGGGTGAGATGTTTACGTGTGATGCAGTGTATTCATGAAAGGGGAAAAGGATAGTAGCAGATGAGTCTTTCACATATGCTGCCCACAGGCTCAGTTGCCAGCTCTGACAGGCTGTGGGAGCTGACGGGGGAACATACACTCTGGCTTTGCTATTTTTAATCTGCCCCAGAAATTAAGTGGGGAAGCTTTGATTAAGCATGGAGAAAGAGAAGTGGAGCGCTATGATTTTACTATTTTCAATATGTCCCTTACACCCCCATATGTAAACAACCAGTGATTAAGAAACAGCCTTTTATATTATATCTCTACAGCAGCTAGTCTGCGGCGACCAGCAAGTGATTGAGGTAATCATTTGTCACATTTCCAAATATCTACTACTACTCTTTGACTAATGCCGACCGTTGACATTCATTGAGTAGTGCAGAGATCTACCCATATGGACATATATATGCTATGTCACATGTATAAGTTATATAATCATTATAAATAATACAGATTTCATTCAAGTTAATGCTTTTAGGTAAGTGGTAGCTTCATATCTTGTTTGTGTTTTGACACAAACCACACATATGGACTACAATTTTTATGTTGATAATAGTGATATTAATATCAATTATCAATATTGATAAAATTATGTAATAGGTCAGGTTTTAAAAAAAAATTCATCTATCATATATACAACATTTTACACTGTGTATTAACATTTACAGTACGGTCAGTATTAATGGGCCTGGGTGTCGCAAGATTGAATGGGTCATGAGATGATTATAAATAAGAAAAAAGTCAACTCTAAGAGACAAAATTCTAATTATTTCTTCTCATTTTTCTCTAATCTTTGCTTCTATCTTCCTTACCTTACCATAGTCTGACGTTTGACCTTTTTACACCTCTAAAAATGAGGCAAATTAAACTGCCGAAAGGGGAAAATCACTGTGGCTGAAGCACTCACAACATATGGATGTGCCATTCATGATGAGGAGTTCCACTGGGATGCTTCATCAAGAGGTCACTGCTGAATAAGGTTTGAAACCAACTGTATACTTTGCGTGGACGATTTAAAATGAACAAAATTTCTAATTATATTTAGTGTTTCTCGTGAAATCGCATGATGTCAATTCTCGAGGTCTAATAGATATGTTGGATATACTCCCTTCCTTCTTTTGCAAAACCATTTGTTAAAATTTTTGTATATCGTCCACAACGTGTGATTACAAACTAGTACAACCTGTGACAGGAAAAAGTTTTGCCTCACCTCCCTGGTGGTATCTGTTCATAAAAAGACTGTGCTGCTGGTGGGGAAAAACTCCACAAAGACCCTTTAAGAAACCCCATGATTGTGAAAAGCGTTTGCGCTTGCTGTGCACAATGGGAGCTGACTTTCAGAAGGGAGCATTCTTGGACTGGCTGGGAAAAGTAAAAGAAGGACTGGGTGGTTGGAAGAAGCAGTAATAGACAAAGACACATACAAAAAGACAAATGTCAAACATAGACAGGAAATCCTAGCAAAATGACATCACTGTGCACAGAACCACAAAAGCAGCAATTTCATAGATGACACACTGGTACATCTGTTGGCTTTAAATGGCAGTGAGAGGTAGCTGAACTTTTAAACCTGTGTACAGACAATAAAATACACACTGTATGCTCAGATTTACTCTCAACTATCACAGAACAGTCTGTGACGCTTCATACCAAAGACATGACCAAGGACTGAGATAGGTATGAATATAAGAGAGCTGACATACATGTTTAATTTAGGCATACACTAACAGTGTCTGTTTGCATTTAGTACACATGACTCTGTGGCGTATTTCATAATGTTAAACTATTTTTACATTTAACATAAAAGTTAAAAACAAATGTGGTAAAATGTATTTTACCACAGCTGCAGGAGCAATTTGAATTACCTTCTCCTTATCAAGGTCACCCTCAATTCATTTAAAGCACAGAGCGATATAAATCAGATTTGTAAGGTAGTGTGGGCACATGTGCACCCAGCAGTTCTATCCTCAAATGTAATTGGACCATGAATTTAGCCTTGTTCCCTACTTTCCAACCAAATGGAGGCTATAAATACCCTAGTAAACATGTCAATTATGTTTTAATCCGATTTATGTAGTGTGTCCTGAAATATCAACTTCCTCCCACGGCCAGCATCAGTAGCCAATCACAGCATGAGAGTCTGCTATTAGTCTATGCCACTTCCTGCGGGGATGGGCCTGTAGCAAATTAACATGCAGAGAAGTTATCAGCAAAGTGTCATAGTGACAGCCAAAATAGTTGCTTTCCCCTCATTTTATTTTCTGGAGGCAGCTTTCTGTAATTAGGCTCTGTCATACTGCTGGAAGGTAAATGCATGCTTTTTAAGGATGCCAGCATCAAAGGAACTGTACATGAGGGCACCCGCCCCTGTACACTTCAAAGTGAACACAGTAGATATCTGCCCGCTTACCTTTCATTGATTTTCCTGTCATGTATGTTGCGTTTTACTCTAGCTGTGGAGTATCTGTGTGTTGACTCATCGCCCTTGTATTTTCACACATGTTCACAGTGCAGACTGCCAAGAATCAAAGCCCTCCTACACAGCGTGTATGGGATGAGTCTGTTCATTGTTTTGCACTGCATCTGTGATACAGATCTGTAAGTGCGTGTGTGTGATAGAAAATAACCCATATGTTCTGATACCGCTCTCTCCATTTTCACTTAATATGTTTGGTATATTAGAATAGTTTCACTTCCTAAATCCTTCCTTGTTTTCATGGAGCTCGTTGTGCATCGATTGAAAATACTGTAAAAAAAGCAAAAGTCCATATGCATGTTTGTCAATGCTCAAGGTTCTTGTTACATGTCACAGCTATATTTTGATGTTTTGAAAATTGAACCTTTCTGTGGGCTGGAAATCTAAAGAAGTATATTTCTTGCATTTTTGAAATATGTTGCAGTCAGGAAATGTGGTTTGTAAAGCAACTGGTAAACCAGATTTTTCTGACAGACCTATAATAAGCTCCTGCTGTTGGATTTTCCAGAAATTAAAACTCCCACTTGATAGAACCACCTGGCTCAGAAAAACTGGGAGGGCTGCTCTAAATATAATCTGACACACATTACTATATTACATACACCATATTCATGTTACAAAAAATACTGCACAGTTAATTGTGCAATCCACTGCAGTACTGCTATTCAAAAACTTGCATGAAAGAGCATCTCACTGCCTACGTGCATAATGTCTAAATCATGAAGGTGAACTAAAAACTGAGCTAAATGTGCTAAGTGATTTAATTCCACAAACAATTAAGAATTGTACATCTTTAAAGTTAGGGGACTCACAAGAGACAAATTACAAAAAGACTGGTCAATTGGAAGCATCAGACCTCTAGATATGTTGATTTCTATTCCCCATTTTGCATCTAAAACACTTGATCCTTTTTCCAAAGAGCACATCTTCAATTTATAGTTGCTGTTAATAGTTTGCATCAAGCCCGTGCTTTTATAATCCTGATGATATTGCAGTTGAGAAAAGTGAACTTCATGTGTAAACTTGTGGAAGTGGCTCTTAAAGCTTGTGTGCAGCAGACATTATTTGTCCATCATTTTGTCTGTGGACCTCATGCACTGCTGCCAGGTCTGGTAGCCTTCCTGCTATCTGCTCAACTACCTCAACTGCTTGTTCTCTCTCTTTAGAGAGCAGTGAAAGAAAAAAGACATTTAGTGAGATTGAGGATAATGGACTGCCTTTTGTACCCAGCTGCCTCAGTGTGCTGCTTATGAAATGACAGTAAGTGCCTTGACCTGTAAAGAACATTATTTGGTGTGATTTAATTCTTTGTCAGTAATTGTCCGTTAGACTGTGATTTTATAATGCAATACCATTATCATGCTGAGCAGGCTTTTTATGCAAAAGATAACAATGTGCAAAACATTATTTGTTTCAAATCCACTGCATGTAGAATTATTATGTAGCTATTGGATCTTCCAGACTAATTTGAAATTCAAAGTTTTACACACAGTGGCTTTGAGATTCACTTAACTTGATGCTTAATGTAGTAAACTTATAATGTAGTTATTTTGAAGCAGCAGTAGACAACTTCACAATGGAGGACAATGACAGTTATTTAAACTTCGATACCAAAAGTGCTCAGTGCAGCTGAGGAGACAGTTTGCACCTCACTGCCAGCTGATGGGATTTTAATATGATCGGTGCAGCTTTAACTTCATCTACATTATGATTATGGGTAGCCATAATTGAGCAACTTTCTCTTCCTCTTGGATAATTCTTTACCGGCAAAAAATCTCACAGACTGCCCGCTGCAAGACTTCTTAAGTCCATTTATGTAAACAGAGCACAGTATACTGTGCACTTAGCCACATTGTATAAACCCTATTATGGTATCTAACAGGACACTCGGCATATTTT
>JBAJHX010000076.1:5540923-5552479 GCA_037176925.1 Amniataba percoides | reverse complement strand
TGTTGGAAAGCAGCAAAGTACATTTACTCAAGTACTGTGCTGAAGTCCAGTTGTAGGTACTTGTGCTCAGTTGATCATATGCATTCTGTACAACTATATTTCTACTCCACTACATTTCAGAGGCAAAACATTACAGTTTTTACTACATTTTTGTCATCTCCAGTGAAAACCACATATCTACAATTTTGGTGACTCTGAATTTAAATTTTTGAAGTTTTCCCTCATGGTTTGAAAAAAATATTTTCCTTCTTAACCTAACTGGGGACAGCATCCCTGCCACAAGCATTTTAGAGCAACAGGATCATGTGTTCTCAAGAAGTTGCGCTTCCTCAAATGTATTCATCACTTTATTTGACTGCACCTGTATCTGCTGCTCCTCCTGCAGACAGATACAAGGAAACATGACGATTTGACTGTGCTTTGTACAACTATACTAGAAGGAGAGAAGGACATTGAATGTGAAACTTTTGACCCCAAACTTTCTGTCTGTAAAAGGAACTGGAACCTGTTTTCAGTTTATAGCTTCAACACAACAAAACATCTTCACGCTGACAGTGACATCTCCCTCTGGTGACACGAAACCCTTTCTTCACAGTATTCCCTCAGATGTGAAACTGAGCCCATCATTTTTCTGCACATTATTCTGTGTGTTTATGGAAACATAATTTGTTTTGTCTAGAGGCATCTGGATTTTAAAGGCTGAACTGAAACTTTGCTAATCTGAGAAAACAGTATGTTAAACTGTGATACAGCTGATATCAGGCTTATATAGCTCATACACAGACAAACCATGCAGCTCTTCTTTTTAATTAGCCCAAACTTTTCAGCCTCTCATTGCTGGATTTATCAATAATGCTGCTGACTGTCAAAGAGACCTACAGCTCTGAACCCTGCTAGTGGCCCCTCAAGGCTACAACGTACAAGTGTGAACATACACACATTATGATTGCCTCTAGGGTTTGAAATATTCAAGTTTGTCCTGAGGGTGGCCTCTGAGGGAAGCCTCAGGGTTCTTCTTCTGGAGAGCATGATGTTTTTCCACAAATGGCACTTACCTTTCATACTGGGCAATGTCTTGTATGCATGCTGAAAATCTTACCCAGGGGTAGCATAAGCTTGAAAGGAAAGGCAATGAGACCCTGAACCATGAATATTCATAAAGGTTTTCCATCATTACTGGCCATCAATTTACTGTGTACAAAGCAGAGGATTCTGTATGAGCGGTGCTACTTCCACACATTCAGTTCAGTTCATTTGATCTGGACAAAGGAAAAAAATAATGTTGTTGTTGGCTTTTATTTCTGGGAGGCTTCATGTTCACACTGGACTGAACCAAGTAGAATAAACATAAAGATATTATGACTGACTTCTAACTCATTTTTTGGACAGTTTTGGTGACATTATCCTGCAAAGATCATTATTAGTGTTGTTAGATTGTACAATAGCAATATCATGGAACATACTTTTTAACAAACTTAATGAACTGCCAAAGTATATTGAGTAGTCTAATAAGAGAAAATGTGCTGACGTATATATGTGCTACCAAGACACACACACACACACACACACACACACTAATAGTTTAGTCAGCACCGTTTTGATTGACAGCTTTGACACCAGCCCAAACGAACCACACCAAGCAGGCAAACACACTACAGTATGACGGACCCACATCAAAAACACCTTAAAAGAAAGTAATTAAAGGAGCAGAACAGTGGAGATAAACACATGAATAATTAGGTAGTGTTTGCTTTTAAGTGGACACTGAAGAAGAGCTATCTCAAGGTATGTAAAGCCTACAAAAGCCATCATTTGTACTGTTGACACTGCGTTGACAGGAAGTGTGAGATTCAGACACTCACTGTGAGCTGACACTATGAGTGTGAGCAGCCACCTTGCTCCGCTTCACGTCAGGACAAATGTAACTCTGTACACAGCAGTGAGCGGGCGGAGAGTTTCGTCCCAAACTGAGGCATTCTGTGCTGGACATGAAAAAGTGACACCTTCTCTCATAAGATTTCAAGTGCAAATGGCTGTGTTTTGCAGACTTTATACAGGGTATTTCCTGCTTCTTAGAGAAACACTGAGGATTGAACTTCAGGTGTCAAAACTGGTATGCGGTGAAATGTTACGGAAATTAACACGACAGTTTAGTTTCCAGAGAGGAGCTCTCTCAGTAGCTTTGGCCCTCTTGTCTACATCCTTAGCGCTGACGCTAATTCACATTTACATCTTAGTCATTTTGCAAGGCTCTTATGCAAAGCGACTTATAATCAGTGCTCCTCAGCTAGGAGAGCAGCTGTAATCACAATCACTGTAAGCCTTCATTAAAAGATGGGGGCAGAAAAATAATAAAAAAAAACCAGCATGGTTAGCGGCTATGACACTCTAATAGCAGCAACAGCTGATAGAGCACACATGTCAAAATGCAAAACAGGATCACGTATTAAAGAGATACCACGCTGCTGAATGCCTTTTGGGTCCATGTGCCTTTGTTGAAATAATTCATGTTATTTCCAGACTTGATAAGGGTTAAAATCTGAGCAGCAAGATATGCAAATCCTTCTCCCAATTGTCCTATTCATTTCCCAAGCACGATTATATTCAACTTACACATGAATATTCCGCTGAAGTCCCAAAGCCTAATAAGAAAACATGATTGAGGTGCCCTGGCAAGGTGGCATAAGTGACTGGAGGAATAGATTTTCTGTCACCAGTTCCATCCTCTAATCACTGCTGGATGCTGCATTTCAATACTTCAGGTATCTGCTGCTGTAGACGGAGAATGTCAGAGGGTGTGCGCCCAATCTAGTCATGGATTAGCTTTCCTTTCAGGAAATACAAATATTAATGCATTAGATCTCTGTATGTTTTAGCAACTGATTTGTATTCAGTTGACTAACTCGCATCAAGATAGATGTTGAGAGATTTTCATATTGAATGGAAGTTTTTTCCCCCTCTCATTATTATTGCTAAAAATGGAAGTTAAAAGTAAAATTCCTAAAAATCGCCTTGCTGCCACCAGATTTTACATGTTATTTAACACATCCCATAGGAAACATACCTGCTGTGTAGAGCCAGGAGGACACTGCTGAGTGAAAGCTGAAAGGAGGCAGTCGCGTCGGAAGGTGAACAGTGGTGGATGTTTACATCAGGGAGTGTGTTTCATGCTCTGCCTCCTCTGTGAGGTTAGCTTTAAGATAAGGGTAGCACACGAGAAAGAAAAAGCATTTATAGTCACACTGACAGCCTGGGCAATAAGCTGGCCATGACACAGAGGAAAGATGCCATTATTGTTTGAAAGGGATTCATGGTGCCGCACATTTCTTGTGCACATTAAAAGTGACAGGAACAGTTTAGTAAAGAATGACAAAAGAGAGTTAGAGTTTGAATATCTCTTAATTTCTTATCTCCACACCAACACCATGGAGACTGCTGCATTGCTGCACGCCCTCCCATTGTGGACTTGCTGGGAACTCGGTGGATGTTTCAACCAGGGGAACATATTTTCCTTGGACACAGCTACTACGAATGTCTATATTAATATTTAGAATAAACAACTGACAGACATAGCATTATTTTTCATGTAGTTAAATCAGATGGTCGCACAGTGTTTCAGCAAAAGTTGAATCCGGTTTAACCTTTTTCTCCTGAAGTCCCCCTGTAATAGAAGTCCAGCTGTGTTATTGGATTGATTCCACTAAAAAAAAAAAGGACTGTGCTTTTCCTGGCTGTGTTGTTGTCTGAAAATGGCAGCAAACAAGTGGTCTCAGATGCTTTAATATGTAACCATTAAAATATTAACCATGCTTTAGTTGCCAGACAACTAAATAAACAGACTTGAGTGAACTGCAGACACACTCAACATGAACAGTTATGACTTTGCATTTCCAAAAAAAAAAAAAGTGTTTGGAGTGTCCATGCATCAAATGTTAAGTGGCTCTGGTGCCATTTTCTAGTAGTGTTACCAGCAGTAGTACAGTTGGAACTCCCTAAAACCTGACTGAATAAACACCATTTTAAAAGCCACATGAACAATAGCATTATATTAAAATTCTATCCACTGACACATTTTGTATTGCTTAGGATTTGTCACATGACTTTTTCCCATCATTTCTGCTTGTCCTTTGGGATCCTGAAGGCCAGCTTAGGATAAGATGCCCCTGCAGTATGCTCAGGATCTGCCCCAGGGTCTCTTTTCAAATGGACGTGTCCAGAATGCCTTTGCAAGGAAATGTCTGGAGGGCATCCTGATCTGATATGGAAACATCTCAAGTGACTCAATGTGAAGACTATCAACCCTGGGTCCATCTGTCCCGCTCCACATCATCCACACAAGGATGACCCTGAGATAGTCAAACAGTTCTTCCCTCGGAGCGGAAAATAACGTTCCCTGATGTGTGCAAGCTGACGTTCTCCTACGTGGTACCATGGCCTCAGACTCGAAGGTGCTGATTCAGATTTTTCAATTAATAATATCACAAATTGTCTGCTTTTGCTTTCAAATCCAGTGACATTGTATACACTGACATTGTAACGTCAGCCTCAGGCTACATGCTGCAGGGTTGTTGGCTCATCAACATGAGTGACAAGTGTTGAGACATTTGGGCAAACTTTAGCCTTAAAATGGAAAGAAACTTTCCTCTGGACTGCAAACCCAACACATCAGAGCTCCACAGATCACTGGACCCACTGCAACGTTTTCAGTGATTTGTGCAGCATGACATGGTGTAAAAGTTTGAATACCTTTGGGTTTACCTTCACTGTCAGCTATATGCCATAAAAGCAGGAGAAGTGATGATACAAAAAAACCTCCACAATAGTCCAGCTTTGGTCATCTGAAAAAGGAAAATTTTACTTGTGCATCCACCTTCTTTCTGCTCAATGCAAATTTCTTGTGCCACAGATCAAGTGAGGCATAGAGAATATATACAATTAACATCTGGGTTTTCCCCAGAGGTGAAGCTTAAACACACTCCATAAGTGACTGAACTCACACAGCTAACACTTCATATTAATTATCAAACATGCACGAGTGATCGTAGTCTCAGACAGTGCAGAGGGCTGGCAGAATATAGCTGTACATTGCAGTAATAAGCAGAGCTGTAAGGACAGATTAAATATCCTCTTTGCCTGAATATAGTCCCACCCTTGGGACCCTGCGTGAACAAATGTCTCGGAGGCGTGTGAGTGTTTGATTTGTATACTGCTGCTCTCCCATTCCCAACCTTTCAAGGAGAACCCAGTGGAGGAGTGCTGCAGCAGAGCGAAGAAGGTCAGGATGCAGGAGGGAGGAGGATTTATAGCTGAGTGCAGATCTGTTGCTCCATCTGACCGTGAGAAGAGATAAATCACATGTAGAAAGAATTCTGGCAGTAGGAAATACAAACCCAAGCTCACAGTTGGTCACAGTTAACGTATCAGGATGTTTCGGAAATATAACTTCCTAAATAGCATCTTGAATTCAGTGGAAATACGACTCAAGTCTTACTACGGCTTTACTGCTGTGCACTCGCCAGCTGCTGCATGTGTTGCAAGTTTTCTCTGTTTAGATTCAGTTTCCCATCTGTTGTATCGTCTACTACTTGTGGCCAGCGAACAGCTGCACTGGAGAGGTTGGCGGTGGGCTGCTTCATGTGAAGAGTTATTGAAGGAGGGGAGAGTGTTACCAGTGTCCTTTTCCCACGCAGATTTTCTCAGCTAGTCTGGGAATTCAATCTTGGACTTTGCTCCATTAAAAACTGGCAGAGATATAAAAATTTCCTCAAGCGGTCCAAGTGACAAATTATCATCCCTTTGTGAAAATGGATAATGGGAGAATAATGAAGTCAAGGTATGAAATTTTCACGACTTTTACTGAAGGAATATTCAGGAAAACAGGCTGCACTTACAGCCAGTCTGAGCTAATTATACAGGTTCATATTTACGACACAGATGTGACAGTGGTATTGAATCATCTGCAAGAAAGTGAATAAGTGTATTTTCCATGACATCAAACTATTCTTAATGTCTTCCATATTGAGCAGGGTTGCAACCAACAGTCATTTTCATTATTGATTAAGCATTTGGTCTGTTTAATCTCCTAAACCTCAGGGCAAGGCCTTGATTTTGCTAGATTTGTCCAACTATATCAAATATATTCACTTTTGAGCTAAGAAAAAAGCATCAGATCCTCAGAAATGAGACATGGTGCTTGTGTGCATTTTTCTGCTTAAAAATGACATAACATAATGAATTTTCTATCAGTTGACCCAGGACTCAGTTTCATCTTCCTTTATTTTGCCTGAATTTAGAGCTTAAATGAAGAAGAAGCCATTGTTTATCTCAGAGGAATGAGAAATCACATGGAAACGAGCGCTGTACCTCCTGCCCCATGATGCAGCTGTGATGAACCTTCTTGTAGGTACTGTACATACATGTGCGCTCAGCATCTGCTGTTAAGTCGCACAAATGGTAGTTTATTGCCTGCGGCTCCCCTGTGTGCTCACAGTTCAACCAAGAGGCCAAATGAACTTCAGTTGAACTTGATTTGCATAAATTCACTCAAATAGGCAAGGCAGTGCTACTACAGAGGAAACCAATTGGATGAGCACTTATCATGGTTTGCATACAAGCACATGACTGGACAAGCATTAACTTGCAGCTATGAGTGAGCAGAAGACGGCAATTTACTGACTGAAAGCCCAGAGCAGCAGTCTGCAGAAGCGTGGGAAAAATGGTAATAATAAGTGTGCTCAGACATATTTCAGGTTAGTTTGAACTCAGTGCAACATAAATTAGGCAGAAAAGCATAGCTGGACAATAACTACAGTATTTGTGTGTCAACATGTTGACACATAGTTCACTGACAATGAAGTCATACATGGTTGTGTTGTTTGACCACTAACAAATTTAGACGTTTATTCTGATGTCCACTGAATTATTTTCTGCTCACTGTCTGTGATGAATCCTTTAAAACAGGGAAGAACAAAGAGAGCAAATGCTAAAAATACCCAAAGCACCTCTCTTCATGCAGTAGATCTTCATTAAAATGAGGAATGGAAAAAATACATATAACTGGAATGAGAGGAATGCATTTACATTTTTAGTTTCTTTGTATTAAAATGTAATTGCACGCTCAAGTGGACTCATAGGGAAGTGGCTTTTGTTCAAAGGTCGTCTCTGCAGTGGCACGACCCTCCACCCACACCTCTTGCCAAGGGGCCTCGCCTCAGGCTTTATCTGGGCTGCCAGCCCCACTCTCCACACACTTACTGTACAAACAAGCACGAGCGCATACTCACTCTCATGCTCGTTCTGTAATTACTGTCAAGGCAGGCTGTGCAGAGAAAACGGGCTGCAGCCAAGTTGTTCTAAAGTCCTTCCAGCTGGCTCAGTGTCCATGTAGATTTACTTTATTCTGACTATTCTGAGAACAGCAGGAATCTGACTGATGACAGAGAGTCTCTGGGCCTGGATGGTAATTGTTGAGCAACCTGTTATGACGTTTATTTGTGCCATTTTGTCTTCTATTATAAACAGCTGTTGTTTTGCAACAGCCATATTATTATCACATCTCCGACCGGTGCATTAGTCAGACTTTCATTTATTTTGACTGTTTGCTGAATGACTATGCACAGTGATTGATTCGAGTGGACTGAATCTGTTGCCAACAGCTACGAGATGAAGTCTGGAAAAAAAAGTCCCATAATGGAGAAAGTCAACTCAGTTTTCAACTCGACATGGTCTGCTGACATCAAAGTAAATGTCAGTTCAGTCAAAGCGTTACAGGAGAGGTTCCACTTTGTGTTTGTGTCAATGCCGCGATGACATTTCATCACAAAGTGGCAGACTGATGCATATTGTTTGACCTGATCTACCGTGTGTCCATCCCTTACTATTATTCCTGCTCTGAACTTGTCATCAAGCCTTTTTTATTCATCAGGGAGCTGAATGTGGAGGACTTCCAGCTCCATTCATGAATCGGTCTCACTGTGTATTCCTTCAGATTTCAGGTGGTGGTCACTGAGCCACTTCTGGTCATGGGAGCTTATTTGATTCATTATGCAACATTGTCAATGAGAGGTTAGTCGCAAGTTACTGAGAAAAAAGGGTCTGTCTATTTCCTGATTAGCAGTCGGCTAACTCAATTTGTAGTTTTATTGTCTAAAGTGTGGTGCCATAAGAAAAGATAGTTACAGCAACATATATTACCTTAACTGCACTTTTACAGACATTTTATATAAAAATGGTGAGATTTGTGCAGTACATTTTTATATTACATCTTCAAAATGGAAGAAATAAGCAAACAAAGGTGCCCGCTTGCGGTTGTCATGGCAACACAACAAGGTGCACTGCAGTTATAAATAGTGACTGTCAGAGCAAGTGAAGGACAGATTTGTCATTGTAAACAGCGCTTAAAGAAATGCTGACACACCTCGACCCCTAACGCAATCTGAGACAATTGTACACGAGCCAGCCAAAAGAAATGAAATCAGACTGTCCACTGAAAGCTGCTCTGCTTTGGCCTTTCACGGAGAGATGAAGTTACACGTCCCACAACTTAAAAACACGCTTAACTGTGTCTGTTATCATTTCTTGTTTACTCATTCTCCATTTAAATAAGACACAATCATTTATTGAGCAGTAAGTTGATATCTCTGACTCATCATTCTTATGTTGAGTCACTGACAGATGTAGCATCACTCAAGCATCTATAAAGGTGGCACTTTGAATTGTGGGATAATTAGCAGAGTCGTGAGCATGCCAAGGCCACTCTTTTCAGTCCACGGTAAGAAGTCCTAAGAGAATTTGTGAGTGAGAACAGTCGTACCAGGTAAACTCAGTGACCATCTAAAGACAAAACCTCTCTGCAGCCAGAAAAGATATTGACATTGAGGTGTGTGTGCTGATCATACTGAATATGACAGGAGTGAGGGAGGAGGTAACATGATGTTGTTCCACTGTAGGTTTGACCAGTGCTGAGCTACATTAACTATAAACCAGAGTTCAGAGCTTGTTCCTTTGTTTGACATACAAAACACATGTGTAAACATGGAAATGGTAAAGGATGGTATTTTCTTATCTAAACATATCTATAAACAAACACCTTTCAACGGGCAGTGACAGGACTATATATTCCATTTAACAGTGTAAGCATCTGGCTCTGTGCTGTACAGTAGGTTATATCTGCACTAAGCTGGACAACCTTCCCTTGACAGTTATGCAGAGCTGCAGGGCAGCAGACTAAACCAATCAAAGTAATAACAAGAAAGAAAGGGAGCATGCGAGAGAGAGAGAGGAAAAGAGATAGATACAAACAGCTTTCACTGATGAGGGTGAGGCAGTGGGCCGCTGGCTGTTTGTTCCACATCAGAATGTCAAACAGGGCAGCGGCAGCCTGCGCTGAGTCACAGAGGTGAAAATAATGTCAGGCGTTGGAGAAGACGAGTCACCAGACTCCTTAGACCCAAAAGTCATCCACAACTCAAAGGAGGCGCAGACAACTCTGATTACTACCCACACTGCATAGTCACAAGCTCGAATTTCCTCCTCCAGGAGACATGCGTGTGAGCTGAAGTATACCTCAAGGAAACGTGACTCCTTCTTCCCTGATACGTGCAGTTCTTTCTTTGCGGTGTGTAGCACATTAGGCTGCGAACAAGAGGCCTTGATGTCGTCTCGCCACAAACCACAGGAGCAGCTAGCTGCCAAATATCATTTCAAAAGAAACTCATCTCTGATGTGTAATGCTCACGTTGTTTATCTGGTTGGCAGTGTGGGAAAGTTGCAAAAATGAACTTTCAGCTGATCAGACAGCAGCAGAAAAAAATCATATATCTCGTGTTTACTGCCTGTCCTGGCTATCACTACACCACCACTGGCAGTACAGCTGGCTCAAGTCAGCCATCCAGCAGCATGCAGCGATGTGGCTGTGGGCGGTGTGAATGTTGTCACTCTTCAGCGAGTCCAGAGACCTGGAGATGTTTTCTGCATTTTCTCTGCCATAACAGCGGCCAGCCTCTGTGCACGCGATAGCCCCCATCAATCACTCTCAACTTGTATCGATTTTTGCTTTTGTACAGTAGCTCACAATAACAGTGAGTGGAGAGAGGGGCGACAAAATATGAGGGCCTGAAATGGTTGACATTGCTGTTGAGACCAGAGTGCGCTGTCCAGGTCCTGCTGCTGGCACCCACAGGTCAGATCAATGCAGGGCTACATCAGTGTCTGTCCACTGACACTGCACCACAACAAGACTACAACACAAGAAGATTGCCAAGATCTGCTTTTTGAGATTTTATGTTTATTGTGTTTATATGTATGTAGTCACTTTTGTTTGAATGATGACTAAAACATTCATTTAGGAGGGTAAGACAGAAAAAAAAGATGTAGTAACATCTTCAGCATCATAATTTAGTTTACTGGACACATGATTCATTTTAGGCTGTTTGAAAGTGGTGGACTGACAGACAGCTAACACTCATTTTATATCAAAATTAACAATTACAAAATAAAGTCAGACATCATTCAGGAAATGAAATTACAGAGAGAAACATAGTCATTTCTGTGGTTGATCAGCCATAACTATGCATTAACTTTACCCCAAAATGTGTGACTGCTTAGCTTCCTTAATCCTCCAACAGGGGGTTGAAAGGATGAGTGTGATTATTTCACAGACAGGAAATTAATTGTGTGGGTCTTATGCTCTCTGCTCGTCACATACATGGCATGTAAAATGTGAGTGCTTGGCCCAAATCTTGTGGAGGAAAGATTTTGGTTCTTTCTTGCTTTCCAGCCGTGAGCTTAGCGTTTGACAAAGTGCCACCTCAGCAGAGGGCATGATTAATTCTAATAAGACTTGAAGACATTTCTCCTGCTTTGTGATTAAGTTACTTCAAAGAGCAGGTTTCCATTAGAAAGGCAAAGTGTTGACCCCTTCAAAGCAAAATGCAGACGACCGTGTATGCCTTTTAAAGTATCTTTTTTATTAATATGTGTCTATGCAAAAAAATATAACAGAGAGCATATTCTGATTTTCATAAACTTCTGAAAATCTGCTTGATATTTTGGTGCTGGTAAAAATAGTACAGCGGCATCGAGGTTACATCCTGATGATATGATGGAGAATGGTTTGGCACTCCATAATCTAGTTTACGTGTAAGAGTATCTTGTCAGCAGAACTGACAGTACTGAGGAGCTTGTGCCAAAGCAGAATGCTCATTGATTTAATTTAGACTGAATATTCTGCCTGGGCAGAATACAAATAAGGTAAATCATTTAGGGCCATAGACAGTACATTGTAAAGTACATGAGCTTGAGTTTAAAACACTGTTAATGATACATATCAATAATTAATGTAATACAGTAGCTTGTGTAGCAGGTCTAAACTCTGCATGTATAAGCATACATCTTATCTTTGTGATTCCCAGCCCTCATTGGTTACTAGCTAGGTAGGCGGCATATGGTTCCAAACTGGATCAGGCTAAATGTTAGTGCCTGCTTTAACGCTCCTGAGGCCGGCATAGTTGGTCACAGTGACAGCCTGCATGAGACTGTAAGTTGATGTCATTGTTA
>JBAJHX010000076.1:5505128-5528787 GCA_037176925.1 Amniataba percoides | reverse complement strand
AACATTTTGCTTCCACACAAACATTCACACAACACACCTGCTAACAGCTGAGAAAGACTGAACAGTGATATATAGGTAAGTAGATTTTTTTTTTTTTTTTACAGCTATTTAGTCGGATCATTAGGATAGTCGAGGTAATGGCTCATAAGTGCGTCTTTTATTGCCAACCCTTGTTCAGATTATTACGGCCGTGGTTCCTATTACAGGGTTCAAGTGGTGACTCCATCTCTACTTGACACTTGAGTGTTTGCTTTCGTGGACGCGTATTACCTGACAGCTCTGTGAGAGGCTCCAGAGTCAATTCCTGCTTACACTTTATTTTGCTCTTATCTCAAATTGAAATAATCCTAATGTGCTGAAAAGTGACAAACAAGTCTGAAACTGTACCATCAGGTTCCTTAAAGATATCCAGTGAGCGTTACATATCACATGTGGCTGACTTTGCTCTGCTCCCCCTCTTCACTGTCATACACACATTGTGACTTGATGGCACTGACAGCAGCGCTAACTTCATGACTAACAACACACATTTAACTGTTACTTGCTAGTGTCATTTCAAAAGAAATATCCTGAATTTGTACTCCTTGGGAGCAGTAACACGTTGCTGTTACAACCTCACTCTGGTAAAAATGAATCCTTACTTTTTAAACATGCAAAGAAACATAAAAAACACAATGCTGTTGATCAACTATGTGAAAGATTGCGGAAAGCAAATAGTGATGACATCCAATGTTGTTGGTCAGCTTTTTAAAACAGTGAAAACAGTATCCACACATCCAGTGGGAAAGAGCGTCTCTTCAGTTCCTCAGCATGTTCAGGGTTAGAGATATTATATTTCAGTTTGACATTCAAAAAGAGAGATACATACATAGTAACTAATAATTTGATTGGATACTGATATTTTTGAATGTGACAAAGATATTTCTTTGCTTCACACCTTGTTTTTGTCACCTTGGAAAAGCGACATTACTAAATAAATGGCCGAGTAATTTGCATTTACAGACATTTGCAGATAATACAGTGTAAAGGTGGGAGCAGCAAGATCAGCTCGAGCTTTTATTCTGGGGAGCTTTGATAATATTATTTTACTGATTCTGGTCTTGTTATACAAACGTGCTTGCTCAAAAAGAGGAAGTTGGGAGGATTACACCATGAGTCATCAAGCTTGATCCCCTCTGGTTATGATCATGTGTAAGTCAGTGGTTCGACAGTATATAAAACATTATAGTGGTGTTGTAGAATTGCTTCTAGTATTACTAGCAGTAACTTCGGACAGATTCACGACGTGCCTCACAAATCCATCCCCCTCTTCCAAATAAACTTTCATGGTGCCCTTGAGCAAAACAGTAACTCTAAATTGCCCCGATGGAGCCGGTCAGTGGCCAGTGGGAGACATAAGATTTCTCAGTGTGCTGTAACTGTACACATGGAGCAGGGCTGTGCTGAAAATGAGCATGCTCAGACCACACCCTGCATGGGTAAATAAACTTAAGGACAAATATGGCCGCTTGCTGGCTTTTCCAGCTGCACCTGTGACATGTCGTTGGAGCCTCTGCTGGACACTGTGTGGTGAGATGATAGTGTCTCCCATCAGTAATGCAGTGTTGGTGTTTAGTCCAGGGGAACCTCCGCCACACTGGGTAACATGGACGCTGTGGCCCGCTTAGATTCCTTCATCTTGTCCAGGCCGAAGAGGAGGTCCAGCTGGGTGACGGGCCGCAAGCGCTCCTCATCCACAGGTCTGAGGAGAAGGACACAAGAGCTCAGAGGTCAGACACTGAGGCCTCTAAAATAAATAGCTGTGTCCCAAATGCAACTGGTACGCTAACTGCATACATTAAGTACTAAATACTAATATTTGTGGTACACCATTTTTGCAATAGTACACAAGAAAACAACATACTGTATTGGTTTATGCTTACAGGAAATGATACAATGCTTAAGCTGTCAGACATCAATCAAACTATGACTTTAGAGTGTTACTGCCAATAAAAGTCAATAACATGAAAATGTATGGTTTTCTTTTCCCCTCCATCCAGATTTAAAAGAGTTGCTCTGTCATTCTGTGTTTCACTTTGGGAGAACAGTGCTCGTCGACATCCTACGCTCTGCTGTTTTAACAACAGTTTGATTACACTTAACTCCCAGTGTAAATACACTACACACACAAAACCAGCTTGTGGTGTGGATCTGGGACACACCTAATGTCTCCTGGGAATACTGCCTTAATATCTCCCAAATGAATATTTTTACATACTGCCTTTTCAAGTTGTACAGTTTTGTACAGTTAGTCAGTACTGCTGTCGAAGTATTTAAAACACCTTTCAATTTCAATTTTCATCTATCGCTTATTCTAATAATACTGCTTCTCAATAAGCATTTAAAAAGGATCAACTGAGTGCATCGATTACAGAGAACTACATTAAGCCTGCATGTCTGTAGTGATGATTTCTGCCTCCTTTGAAACAACATGCAGAGGTCTGGTAACTGTGCACAGTTCTGCTATGAGTTTAGGGTTTAGAGGGCTGAAATCTACAAGTTAAAAATATATCTTCCTTAAGCAATAATGCCCAAGAGGGGTTTCAATAGTCGCTTAGCAACAGCTGAAGCATGGGTTAGACAGATCAGATATTTAGCATTTCATTACAATTTGAATATCAACCAGATGCACCTACAATAAGTCCAAATATTAACATACAGTATCTTGTGAGTCCATTCCTATTGTTGTGTATGTGAGCATACATTATCATTTTTAATTCCCCATGTCTTAAGACTGCATCAAAAGCAATCCAAAAATAATCTGTCAAACTATTAAGCCAAATTTTAGATCAGGGAATATCATCATATACATCAACCAAAATAATATTGCCATGGGCTTTCAAAAACCCACACTAGTCAAACCTCTGACTGTTCATGGGCAGATACTGCAGTTTAACAAAGAGGTGCTCTGTGGACACAAGGTCTATAAAATCCTGTGGGTGTGTGACTGAGTCATACTTTTCCTCCTCCTGGCAGTCCTGTAACTGCTGAGCGATCTGCCTCATCTGCTCCTTGCGGACGTAGTCCCGGACTCGGTACATGGCAGCATCGCGGCAAAGCTCCCGGAGGTCACTGCCAGAGTAACCCTCCGTCTTCTCAGCAATCTCCTTTAGATTGATGGCATTGCTCAGCTGAGCCGAAAAGCAGGACAGAAAAATGGGACAATTACACAGAATTAATCCTCTAGCTGTCACTGATCTTTGGCTGTGCTTGTTACTGCCAATCAAGTGCCAGCCGTTCATGGGTGATTAGATTTACTTTAATGTGATCTGACAGTGAAAACACAGGTGTGAAATGGTCTCTGAGAGTGATGACTGAGAGCAGTGAATAAAATCATTTATCCCACAGCTGGCAAGGATGAAAACAAATCACATCTTACATTTTCTCCTGCTAAAATCAGCCTCAGGATGTCCTGTCTTTGTCTTGTGCTCTGAAAAGACAAAAGGACAATGGTTCTTATTGGGAAATAAAGGCTTTTTTTTTTTTCAGATTTACCAATCAATTACCACTTTACAGACATTATAATCAGACACTGTCTGCCATTCAAACTGCACGGACACATTATGCATGAACAATATTAGTGTATTTACTGACTGTTTTCTCTTGTTAAGGTCAACATCCAGTTATATCTGACATGATAGGGGAATGGTTTATAGTGCTGGATTAAAATGTACAGCCTGTGATATTTCTGGTTTGGCCAGCTGTCATCAGACAACATTCACACACATTTTAGTGTGTTTAAGCTGTACTTTTGGATGTGTAGCTGAAAGCACAAATTAAAATGCTATATTAAATGCTAAGTGTGTGTATGTGTGTTTGTGTGTGTGTATGCGTCTTACTGGCAGGCCAACATGAAAAGTGGCGGGCATCCTGCGCAGAATAGCTGGATCCACATCCTGTGGCCTGTTTGTAGCTCCCATCACCATCACCTGTAATCACAAGAATCAAGAGGTGAACACATGCTGACAATTAACTGCTCAAACACAGCACAGGCACCCCAAAGAACACACACTGTCTCCTGCATGCAGGCTTTTCAAATGCTTTTCCAGTGACAGCTGTTAAGAGACAAGAGACATCGTACCATCCATAGCAGTTTGACTTAATCAGGTGATGCTACAGTGTAGAAAAGACTGTCACCTGTGTGGTTGAAGAAGTGTCCAGGCCATCCCACAGGCTCATGAACTGGGCCTTCATCATAGCTGTGGCCTCATGGTCTAGGCTGGAGCGATTTCTCAGAAAAGACTCTAACACACGGGAGACAAGACAAACATGGGATGAAGACAGAATTTACATAAAACTCATCTGCATAACTGGCTGAGACCAACAGGTCGAAATCAGTTTTAGCAATTTCACAGGGATGAAATGGGATTAGCTTGTATATTTGCCTGATATTTCCCATTTTAGAAGGAATGGATTTCAGCCTATCATGTTATCCTGAACCGTGAAGGGGGGGGTTGAGGAGGATGGAAAGATGTAAGGAAGAGACACTGAGTAAGGTGAAAAAGGACAAGTGCATATTGGTGTCCTAAAAAGAGATTTCTTTCTGCCACTTACTAACACGCTCAGCAGTTGGAGCTACAGCAGTGGCTGTGACAGTTAGGTAAGTGTCCGATTACAGCAATTTGAGTCAAAAATCACACCCCTTCTAGGAGTCATAACTCAGGGAAATCCAAACACACAGACATAATGCACATAGTTATTCAGTGTGACTTACACTCCCGGGACCTCGTTACCTCCAATGTCTCAAGCAGTGGCCCAGTAATCACAGAAGGAAAGATGCTCCCCATAACTCTTTAGCTTTTTAAACTTTTTTCAGTATAAAAAGTAATCCACAAGTTGTCTGTGCATGCAAACACTGTCGACATCTCATTTAGCATACTTTTAATGGTGCCAGTTAACCAAGATGTAAACAACTACACTAAATAAGAAAGGGCTCACCTTGTAGTTCAGCTTAACTCACTGAATCCCTGGCACTTCCTTCCAAACTTCCTGTTTACACCTCCCAAAGCAATATTAGGACCACAGTTTCAATTCTTGGTCATTAAGTTCTGAACTCACTTCATGCTCTAAGCAGCTGCTGGCCTATTGAAGAAATATCTTTATTCTGTTTTTTAGTAGATTTAGATGCTTTTCAGGCATATATGAAACGCTTTGAAAATTGTAATAATAATAAACATCAAAACAACACCAGTCTAAGCTTTTCAAAATAACCCCTGTTTTAAAGAGTAAAGATAAAGACAAATCACATATGTCCCGTTAGAGAGGCTCACCAATCTCATCAATGAAGATGATGCAGGGCTGGATTTTCACAGCCAGTGAGAAGACAGCAGCAGTCAGCTTCTGTGATTCGCCATACCACATGTCTGTCAGCGTCGAAGCCTGAAGGTTGATGAACTTGCAGCCTGAAGCTTTGGCTGTTGCCTTGGCGATCATGGTCTTGCCACATCCCGGAGGACCGAACAATAAAACACCTGCAAAAAAAAAAAAAAAAAAAACTTTACTCCTGCATATAATATGTAAATGAGAATAAACACCTGTATGTCTATAAAATTTGCTCTGATTGAAATATAAAATGCTGATTTTTACAAACAATTTTTCTGTGTACTGACTTTATTATTTAAAAAAGTCATGATGCATACTAATCAACTGTGGGAAGATTTTTTTGCTAACTACGTCTTCTCCAGCATATGTACAAATTTAGCCCCACACACTGCATACCTTTTTTTAAAGTTACACGATATAAACAAAAGATGGAGACAAGCAATGGAGCTGGATTCCCAAAGCTACTAATTTTGGAGATTGACTCATCGCGAAGCTCCGTATAAAGCTTCGTGCCAAAAAGTAAAACCACCCAACAGAAAAGAAAGTATTCCTCTAAGTGATCATCTGCTGTCAGGCTGCCAAGTGTACAAATCTTCTCAGATGCTTTTTGGCACATGGAGATGAAGACACAGGCCTAACACACCAGATGGCTTTCTAACAATAATGAATAAGAGACTGGCTAACAGACAAACGTTATGATGGGGTTTGGGACAGCGTTTGATATTAGTAGTCGTGACTCCTAACTCAGTGTTGGTTATTAGCATTTCTGACAAAGTGCAGCCAATCATCTAATCTCTATCAAAGTCAAGATACCTGTCAGTTGAACATAGTGACGGTACAAAACCCCCAAAATGAGCAGGAAATGAAAGCTGCTGTAGTACAGTGCTGGAAAATTACTATTATTATTGTTATTATTAGTAGTAGTAGTACTAGTATTCATTTAAAATGTTCTTTTCTACTAATGAAATAAAATGAATATTTCTCTTCCCACAAACTGAGGGAATTCCTCTTTCCTATTTGACCTAACATGGGTGGAAACACCCTAAATTTAAGGCTGTCAGTGAACACATTTAAGCTATATGTGTAGAATTTATCAGTTGCTGTTTGTAAATGCAACATTCAAAGTTGGCCTCTCCTCTCTAGATTTACACACTCCTGGTGCTGTTGGTCCAGTGTGCTACGTTTTCAGAGAGTCGCCCTCAAACCGCACTGAAAATTACATGATATCACTGTGTAGTTTCCAACCCATAACTACATCACTAACAATTATTGTAAGAAGTTTGTCTTATTTTTCCTTATTATGTTGGCATGTTCAGTTAAGATGACTTGCTTTGGTACCTTTAGGAGGCTGAAAGAGTTTAGATCCAGCTAAAAGGTGTCTTTTCTGAAAGGGCAGGATGACCGTGTCTTGCAGCTCATTTATAATCTCATCCAGACCTGCTATATCTCTCCAGGACACCTGCAGGAAGATAGAGGAAAGTACAATAGTGATAAAATGTTCAAATGTCACAGCGCTTGATAACCTCAACATTATTGGCTGAGGACTACAACTGTTACCTTCATAGTTTGTGGATCAACGAGGTGAGACGCAATGTTCATCTCATATTCTGTGAGTTTGACCCCCTCGACGCCAATCCTCTTCATGAGCTGTTCTGCCTGGAGAGATAAGAAACACACATCAGCTGGAGATACACAACGGATAGTGTGCAAAATGCTCCAGACATTAATTAAATTTCTTAACCACGTCTGTCACATTGACAGCAGAGAACCGGAAGAACTAGCTGCCAACACCTTGCTTATTTTCTACACACCCTTTTCTTGGCCTGGTTTTTCTGTTTGGAGGTGGGGTCCATAGCGTCAACGACCCATTTGATGCTGTAGTAGGTCGCCGCACCAAAGATGGTCAGCCTCAGCAACATGCCGACCACCTCGTTCCTGGACAGCGGCCGCATCAAGGCCTCTCTGGGAAGATCTTTCAGGAGCATCTCTGCCGGCCGATGTCAGTCCATGAGCTGGATAAAGACGGAGGGACAAGATGAATGACAAAAATACTTAAGTAACAGAATCAGAAGTGGCAATTAGGTATATTTGGTGCAAGGTAACACAGCTTGATTTAACGTATAAAAATATCTCAAATTACTATATTTAAATGGCAATTTAAGTGCAAGAATCACACAGAACACATCTGGCTGACCACTAAAATACATCATGGATGGCAGTGAGTGACAGCAGGTGAACCACAACATAAGGTACAAATTTGATTGACATAACATATTGTTTGATGGTTAAGTATGCCGAGTTGAAGAGTGGTTCGGGATGATCAATCTGTGATCAGAAGAAATATCATTGGGATATGAATCTGAAGAAATATGTGGTAGAGTTTTAATTCGACAATTTCTGAATGAAGATGAAATATTCATCACAGTTCTTCCACCCAAACGCTGACTCGCCTGTCAGCTGTTCCTTCTTTTTTACTAACGCTGTTAAAACATCTACACACCAACACCAGGCCGCTATTTTAGGCTAACATCAAGTAACAGTAAGAAATCCTATCAATTCACTACTTAGCATGTCAAGTCAGGCTAAAGCTAACACAGCTGCAGCACCAAGCTGTTACTTCGCCACTGTCACAGTTTAATATTCCGATTAAAGATGAGTGAAACGCTTCGGCCATAGTCTGCAGGCCGCCGCAACTATAAGTTATGTTAGCTCCCTCATAAGAAAAACACCAAAACAGTCCTACTTACTAAGAACGGGAAAAAACAGCAAAGCGAAACGAAAGTGCAAAAACACTAGCATTGAAGGTGCACCATGTTTTGTGGGTCGGGTGGGAACAAACTCCTCAGTTCCGGGCCGCCACAGAGCGGACCAGTTTCCTGCAGTCAGCCACTGGATGGCGGAGCCTGCACACTGATCATTCACACATCAGCACCATGGACAGCATCCGTGGAAAACACGTTTGCCCATCCCTGCACATCCTGCATCCCTTCATTTAAATAACAGATATCTTGCACACACTGTCTTTATTTAAATGTTATAATATTTTCATGGTGACTATGTTTCTTTTGCAGCAACATATCAAGACAATTCCTTGTATATCAAAAGCTATTTGGCAATAAACTTAGTTCTGATAACATTACAGACTGTAAAAGAAGGTTAGAAAATAAAGAACAGATGTTGGACTGACAGTCATTTATAGGTTTACTGGTGAGTCTATGTGCAGCTTGTATTAGTGTAAAACATTCAAGTGAAAGTGAGTCCTGGATCTCAAGGTCTGGTATAAATACTAAATCCTTCTTTTTTAATTCTTTTAAAGAGGATAGATTGTTTGATTCAGTAACTTTTTGTGCCACTTGAAATGTCTGAAATTGAATGTAGTTGGAATTAATTTATTTTACAACAAGAGGTGAATATGTACAACGCTCACTTTAAAATGTTTTGCTATGTATCCAAAATTTGCTAGAAGCATGTTTAAATGCATGTAAATCTCTGTCTGTCATGCCACAGAGTGTGAAACACTACAGTATCTTTTGCTGTGGATTTGTTGGTTACACTGTGATTGGACACCAAACAGCCAGGCATGTCCTGGGGTAGGCAACATGCAAATGTATCCCACTCTGGTACATGGCTCAAATCTGAAGCTCTAATCTGTGTTTGGTTTCCACTCATTTCCAGTCCTGTCTGATAATAGATAATCCAGCCCTCTTAACAGCCGCCTTAAAGATAAGGCTGTAACAAATGGGCTTCTCCTACAACCAATTTATCACAGACGCGCCAAAGGGATTGTTAATTGTCACAGATTGTGAGCTAAATTTGAAAATGCTGCAGGATTTCACCAGTGAAATACAGAATGACACTGCTGAGAAGAAGTACAGAGGTATTAAGTATAACCTTACAATTTGAAAACATTTTATGCAAGATGATTTAACGAATACGCAGGTTCCTTTTGGTACTTTTTTACCAAGAATCACAACTCTTACACCAACGTGAATGCTGCACCTCAAGCGTAAATAAACAATAATTCATAGCTACATTCACCTTACAGTCCACAGGAGCTGCAGTACAATCTGGCCCAGTTTACCACACTTCTCTGTGAACATAATTAACAGTTTTTTTAAACAATGTGCTGCAAAGGGTGATTGTCTTTATTTTTTTCTTTCTTGCTGTGTGCCTGTGTTAGTTAAAATACTCCAAAGCCCCGATCCCGCCCCTCCCCTTGTACTCTAATTAGTTGTCCAAATTGGATGCAAAATTCCATCTTGCACTGTTTCAGCTTTAAGCGTCCAGCGAAGTTAAGTCCACCCTTGTTGAAGAAAATGGCACACGGGCTGCTATTGCACACACCTTTGGCTGTGAAAATGCTTCATAAAAAGCTTTAATCCCCCTGTACTGCAGCAGCGAGTCCCAGGAGATAGCAGCCTGACAGGGCCATTTGATGGGTCTGGGCATGAAAGCACAGGCTTGTGTATCTGCAAAGTGCAGCCGGGGCTCCCACAACGCCTTGCACCTCGCCCAAACAGCCACTCTGAAGCGGGTGGGACTGAAGAAAAACACATTCAGCTCCCATGTCTGTCAACCTCCACCATGCCATTGCTGAAATATGACTTGAGGCTATATGCGCACAGCTTTTACATGCCAAAACTGCACTCTTTTGAGAAAACAGGCTGCCAACTGATTGTTTTGTAACATGAGATATCAATCCCTGTTTATGGGTAATGCCATTATTTCTTATTACATGTACTATCCAGGTTATAATTTTGCATTTTTTCCATGAGCATGACTACCATGCAGGGGAAGTACTGTAAATCTACCTCTTAACTACGAGACTTAAGCCGTTCAACACTCCAGTAAATGTTGGTCACACACAGCAGTTAATTACTCCGTCAATCTCCCAGGAAGAGATATTTTCTCCAGCAGGATAAGGAATCATCTGGGAGTGGATTATTTATTTGCCTGTTACCCAGAGGAACCGAAAGGATTTAGTTTTGAAAACACTACATGTTGGAAGTAGACCGCTCACCTGAGCAGAAGATAATGTGGACTATATATTCAATCCATTTTAAAGAAGGCAGAGACTTTCCTGAGGCTTAAAACACAAGGCACCACAATTAAGGGCTTCTAAAACTTAACTAATGGCTTTACCAATTTCTAATATATTTTTTTAGCACTGATATTTATCAAAAGAACAATCACCAATATGAAAAGATCAGTGCCTACATCCCTTTATTAAAAAATTATTAAGGTTTTACGTGTAGACTTGATAACTTATTGTGGTATGAAATCCAGTATCTGGTTCCTGGTTGCCTATTGTGGCACTCATCACTGTTCAGGGACATATAATATAAATGTTTCATGTCTATTATCTGACAAATAAGCTTGTCATTGTCATTTGGGACAGATGAAAAGAAAGAAAGAGATGAGGAGACGAGAGACGCATTAAAGGAGGGATTTCTGAGGTAGACTCGATACTGCTCAACAAAGGGATTTCACATGGCGCTGAGGCTTCCTCGGGCATCCCACACTCTTTGTTCATTCTACCAAGGTAACTCACGCAAGTCGACAACCCACTGACACCGCCAGAGAAAGATGATTACAGCCGGAGTTCAAGACTGACAGCCCTCTTGCACCTTCCTCCAATGCCCGGGCCTCACCATGGTTACCGAGACACTGACAACATAAGGAAAACCTGATTAAAAAAAGGGAAATAATTTGTTTTCACCTTCTCCTCCATCACCTGAGACAGGTGAGAAGACTATGCATTCCCAATGGCACATCCATCCATGCATATAGATTAGGCTGATTTCTGATTTTGAGGTCCAAAGAAGAAATCAGATTATTTGGCGAAGCAGTGAGGTGGAAATTTGCAGTAAATAAAAATGTTCTGAAATATTTCATGCCAGTACAACAGAGTATATGTCTTTTTATACTGTTTGATGGCAGGCTGATAATTATGTCAGCTAAAGATAGCTGGCGTTTTGTATCAGTAGTAAACATTTGTGAGGTTGACAATGCGAGGCCAATTATCCACTGAAAATAAGGACCGTATTGTTAAACATAATATCACTGACAAGAGGGAGAAGACAAAGTACAATAGTGTTGCATCATTAAACAGAATTATATTAACACTTTTATGAAATCCAAACACAATGTCATGTTAGTCACAACCAGTGTGCAAAGTTACTGTCAGGGTCTAAAAGTTTTAAAATGGTATACATCATCCAATAAAAAAAAGTGTTAATTTCTGCAGCCTGGAGACACTGATAGCAGCTATCAAGCTTGCCACATTGGATGGCTTGAAAACACTTTTTTTCTCCCTGCATGTTGCATGAAAATCTGTTATCACCTGTCATCAGTGACAGGCCGGCGGTTGTCCTCATCTACTTTTAAAATGACATGCTCAGTGTGTGTACTTCAGCTCATATCCACATGCCCAGGGTTGCAAATCTCCAGCTGAATGTCACAAACACTCAGAAATGAAAAGGGTGAAGCTTGTGCAACATGTTTTTTGACATTTAATTGGCTCAGTTTACAGTTTAAGTTGAGCGTGTTCATTGTCTCTAGGGTTTTCTTAGGCAATTATTAGCCTGTGTCATAGATGCACTGGCAAAGGTCAAAAGTCAATTGTTCCTTTTTGTGCATTAATAATACACATTAGCACAGCAGAGTAAATTATTATCATAACTATCATCATTAAATGCAAAAGCAGTGGTGACCTGACAGCTCTGCTCTGTGTTTCACCTCTAACATTTGTGATATGTTCATTTGAACGACTCCAGGTCTTTTCCATGACTTTAGATGCAATTAAAAGGATTAAATGCTACTGCGGAGCAATCATGTCAGAGGTATCTCAGTCTAATTAAGCTGAAATCCAACTGATGAAAATTCAGTGTGAGAAGAGAGCTCTCTTTCATGTTAAATGTTAGTTTTTGGAAATTTCAAAAAGTGGCAGTATGTGTTTTTCTGAATATTTTGGTGCTTGGATGATGCTGACAAAATTGTTGTGACCTTGGACTGTTGTACTATTTTGTTGTTATTTGTTGCATTGTAAGTGGTGTTTCCACCCTACTTTAAAGAAATAGTTTGAGATTTAGGAAAATATGTAAATCCACTTTTAAGCCACCAGTTAAAAGAGAGGATCGATACCACTCTCGCTCTGTCCAGCTGCACAAATATCCACCTAACTCTCCCTAAAGCTCATCATTTAAAACATGTATTTTCCGTTTAATCCATTAAAAAAAGCAGCTCTTGCTTCATACATAACTGGCAGACATGAGAGCAGTATTGATATTTTCATGTAAATTTCTGCAAGAAAGTGAATAATGGTAAGTGCTAAGCTAATAAAGGCCTTTCCAAAATGTCAAACTGGTGCTTTAATGAAACTTATGAGAAGCATTAATATTCCTCACAATATACTTAAGAAACAGAAGAAATGTAATTGCACCTTTTGCACCCTGTTACATTTGGCACACATACTGTCAACAGGACTGTTTGTATTCTATTGTATTTTATCTCTACTTATATATTTTATTTTACTTGTATAATTTATATTTCAAGATTTATTTTTACTTCTATATCTACTTTCTGTTACTGTGGTTTTCCTCTCTAAACTTTGCTGAGTGTTGTTTTAGGGAGCCCAGGACTTGAGAATTTCTTGGCCAGCAACCACTCCACGCGACTGTTGTGCACATGACAATAAATCTTGACTCCATTATAAAAATCTAGCTCTCATTCAGTACTTTGCTTAAGAAGCACTCAATATGTAAAATGTGTCTGCCTTTGACCAAATGAGCTTCATGGATACAAACCAGCTTCCACTGGCTGACTAGCTCTCTTATGGCGGTGAAAAGGACAACCTAGACAGCAGCTACAGCGCTGAGGCGTCACCACAGTGCCTCCACACATCCACCATGGTTACGTCCACGCCGCTCACCTGAAAAGCTGGAGCCGACTCCATAATCTCCACCTGGCATGAAGCATTCTGAGCTGGAGGATGAAATTGAAGCGAACAGCCCCAATTCCTCGGGTAGAGTCTAATAGGAAAAGCCCCAGGGATGCCAGGCAGGGTGTGGAGTGGGTGGGGGGGGGGGGGGGGAGGCTGGCGTCTGCATACGTGTGAGAACGTTGGCAGCAGTACGCGGGCCTCTAAAAAGCACGGGAATGGCACAGCTCCTCTGACAAGGAGGACGTTTAAGTTCAGAGCGTGTGAGACTTGTCCCGTCGAGTGAAAACAATTGGCCAGTTCCAGCTCCCATTCATCAAAGTGACAGCACTTGGCCACGTGGAAATGAATGAATAAATAAAGGAGAACGCGTTCAGTGTGCAGATGAAGTGGAGCCTGCTGGGTAGACACTGTCAGAGAGGACTGTCAGTATGTATGCTATTCAGCCCTTGTTGGCAAAATGACATGACTCCCTGCATATAGTTCTCTCTTCTCCACCACACTGTATATTACATACAAATTATTTCTGACAGTGAAAGTAAAATTTAATCTTTTCAGTCCCCCCTTTCACCTCTCATCTACTGATATTGTAGCCCCTACCGGGCCGCTGTCATGGCTGGCCTGTTGTCTGCGCACTCAAGAAACAGGAGCGGTTGACCTCAGAGAACTCGAGCATAACATCCTTTTCTTGACTTTGACTGTGAAAATAAGAGTATTTGTATGCACCCCATGTGGATACAGAAAAGAATGCTTCACCCCTCACTAGCCTGCTCTCGAGCTATGACCTGCCACCTATTCATTATTGATCATCGCTCTCTGCTGCCACAGAGTTACCGTGGTTACCTATATACATCCATGCTGGCCTACAAGCATCCTTACATGTGCGATTCACAGAAAGATATAAAAACGTCTTTGATAAGGAGGCAGTCTGAGCTGCTGAGGTTTGTACAGCAGACACACAGGGGTCATCACACGGGTCCTTTTTGTCCCTGTAGAATGAAGAAAGTCGAGGAAATCACCAGGAACATTTTCTACAATCCATTAATGCTATCTGAACAACTTAGGATGGAGTTAATGCAAGCAAAATATAATGGGATGTTCCATTTGAATACTTTTAGTATTTCAATAACTGAATCATTTAAATCAAAAGGAAGTCTGTACTGAAGTATGCATAACCTGTGATTGCACTCTGACTCCCTTCCTCTTATGCTTATATGTGTTCTGGATTATTTTCCTTCTTGCCAAGTGTTAGGCGAGAAGATTGACATCACTTTCAAGTCAATGAGGCTAGATCCAGCAGGCAATTAGCTTAGCTTAGCAGAAAGGATGGAAATGGGAGGGGAGCTAGTCTGGCAAGTCTAAACCAGACTAACCCTTATTCGTTTTCTGTTCAAAGACTGAAATAATAATAATAAAAAAAATGAATAAATAAAAACTCTTCCCAGTCTTTAAGCTAAGCTAACTAGACACCGGCTGAAACTTTACATTCAGCATACAGATGAGATGACATTGGTATTGATCCTTTAATCTAACTCGCAGCAAGAAAGCAAATGAGAGTATTTCCCAAAATGTCAAACTGCTTAATGCCACAAGTTTGCATGAAAACTCTATTTTGCAACAGAGCCTGAGAACATTTCAGCTGCATCATTTGTCATTCAGAGCCACTTTAAATGCATCACTCACTTCCAACTTTTTATGGGATATCTCGGATCAATCCATCATCACATGAATGAAACAGAATTGAAGAGCGCGAGCAACCTCTTCTTTTTTTTTTTTTTCCTTTGTGAGGACATAAAGCTCTTATTTTCCTTATGAGCCGGGCTCCCTCAGCTGTAGCGTATCATTCTGAGAGTGACACCTTCATCATAAATTACATACAGGCGGCGTGATGGCACCCAACTTTAGCCCGGGGTAAGCAGCGGGTGGTGCGGGGAGTCTTATGTTGCTTGGCTGCGCAGGGAACCATATTGATTACCACTCATGTTTCTTTTGAATCAATCTCCATCACCCATTGGCCATTTTCTCCTTTATATTTCATTTGGGAAGACAGATGACGGAGATGGCTGGCTGCGTGTACCGAGCCTATCTGTGGCACTGCAGAGATTCCATCAGGAGATTTAGCATTGTCTCCATCACACCAGGATTGGCTAATGGAAGGAGGCACATCACTGTCTCTGCACCCTCCATCCTCCCCCGCTGCACCCCCAGGGATCTACAGACAACATTTACTTTGAGTGATTAAAACCCCTGCCAAATAACACCAGGCGAGACACCCTCAGTGACAGGTGATATATGGTTTTGTCTCTTTATATATATAACCATGCATATTGGGCTTGTTACACTGTATATGCTCTTTTGGAGTGAAAGAACAGTTGGATTTTCCTGTCTCTACATAAGCATAAATAAAGTCCCTGGTATTGATGCTTCACTGTGCATATTTTTATTCAATGTCTGTCCTGAGGCACGTAAGCATTTCCATGTAATTCAGTGTCCAAAAACAATGAATATCCCTCCATATTTCTTAATTCAAGCTTTGATATGAAATGAACTCAGAAGTCATATTATATCATCGGAGCCATAACTACCCAAGACATTTTTCACAAGGACCGCGACCACACATGGCATATTTATCCTCAAACACCATCTAACTTTTGATTGTTCCTCGATAAGCCGGAGCTGTTGGATGGAGGCTCTGTGTGGAGCGGATCTCACTCGGCTGGTGTCAGCCAGATTTATTTTTCCTCCCAGCACTGGAGCTCGGTCAGCGCTCAGCTCAGCCCAAACCCCCTGGTGCTCTCGCCAATCTATCAAGTCCATCAGTGTTTCATGTAGCCTGGGGGACACTGGCTGGCAGCCCGAATGAGCTCGCTCTTCCTCCTCCTCTTCCTCCCCTCGCCATTGCCTCCTCTCCCTGTGCAACATGTCTGAGCCGTCGAGGCCTGCTGATTGTTGCTGGCTGTTTGGATTTCTCTCCTCTGGTAGATTTTAAAGTGTTTTTTTTCACTGAAATGTTCAATGCCCAGAGATCTCCTCAGGGAAAGTACCAATTAAACCGGGTAAACAATACCTGCACCATAGCCTTTTAAAAGAAGCAATCGAAATGTTCAAGTCAGAGTGTCGTGATGATCTTGTGGTCAAAACAGGTACCAAATCACTGCGGTTTCCTGTGGTTCAATTCCGCACTGTGAACCATTGTTTCATATTGCACCCCTCCCTCTTTTGCTCTCTTATTTGTTCTTATTTTTGGGCTTCAACTGCCTGCTCCAACTGAAAACCACGCTGATGAGGCTGGTTAGTATGAACCAAAACAGTTTGAGGGATTTAAACAAGGACAGAGAGCTGAAAGACACTAAATAACCCCCACGGAGCTGAGGCCAACCTGCAGAGCTGGCAAAAATTATCTTTAGAATCATATCAGTGAGTCCTTACACACAAGCAATTGTTTGATTAAATGTGTTGATTATAGATATTAGAAATGAAAAAATTAATAAAGATAATAAACAGATGATCTTTAACTATCTTTAACTAGGAATGAAAATAGCAATACGTCATACTTGAAAAGAGAAGCGAGAGTAAAATTTTAAAGTCCCAAATGATGAGTATTTTCTTTTCTATTTCCAGTTATGGTAAAAAAAAGACACATCAAGAATGAGAATGAAAGTGTGTTAACTAGCCCAGTTTCCATTCTGTTATGAGTCAAATAAACCTCTCTGTGTAGTTTTGTTTAAATAACTGAGTTCTAATAAATGCTGACAACAGTGCTCTAAAGTCAAAATTCAACCTTTTCTGAGTCTCAGCTGGTCATTTTATTACATCAGTCCTTGAAGTGTAACCAGAAGAAGATGTGCCATAATTTATAGGGCAGTTGTGAAGGGTATTGCGGAGAGCTGTCACAACTGCTGCTTCTCATCCTGTTAAGATTGTTCATGTTAAAAATGTACAAGCTACATTTGAACACAATGTGACATAATTCAGCAGAACATGCCTTTTGTATTATTGAGGCACGATGTGACACGATGGCTGGACCCACACATTCATGGCGCCTCCGGCTGATATAGGTAGACATCTTTAATACTGGTAGTACTGCTGTAATTTTATGGAGAAGACAGTGGTGGTGTGATTCTTTTATTTTATTTTTTCTAGCCTTGTTATTATAGATAGGACAGCTGAAGAGTGACAGGAACAGTGAGCGAGAGATGGGGGGAGAGACATGCGGCAAAGGGGCCCCAGCAAGTTGTCCGCTGTGGCCCACGGCCTCATACATGGGCGCACACACTCGGCTGAGTCACCTGTGCGCCTGTGGTGTATGATTTTTGACAGAAATTTGTGTGTAGGGGTCGATGGCCTTTTTTGTAGAATGGAAGGGGGACCGCATTTAACAGTGATTTATCTTTTAATGCCCGTGATCTTTGGCCAGCTGAGGAGCTCTAAAGGAACACATTTACACAGACTGTGATTATGCTCTCAAAAGGTCACCACCATGAAAAGTGCTTGTAATCATGTATCTGGTCTAAAATCACTGAGAAGTGGATTAAGACAATTTTATGAGATCCTGGCTCTCTCTCTCTCATTTTCTTGTTGCTTAGTGACGGGGTTCATGTGGGGTTTTGGGAGGAATGTGGACCTCTCGCACTGTCATGCCAAACAAGTCAGACATTTATTTTTTCTGATCCTCTAAAGGGCATTTAAGAAATTGTTTGCTGGGACCACAGGGCTCAGGATTAAACTGCTTTGTGTTGTGCATTGGATGTGAGAACATGTTCTATATGCCCCCAGTTTAAGTGACGCAAAAGAAAAAGATTAATGCAGTTTTTCATTTCCGCAAACCCACAAGCTTCTCAGTCCCTGTGGGTGCATAACTTTTAGATATATGACTAACGAGTTTGAAGTAGTTTAGTCAAATTTAGCTTAGAAAACAACAACAACGACAACAAAAGAAAAAAACAATAAATTGAACAGGAGGCCGGCTGAATAATTTCACACACAAACAGATGCCATTTGGGATCAGCACTAGAATTACAAGGCTGCCCAAGGCTACTTCACTACTCAGCTGTCTGGAGCACATCCTCAAACCAAAACCACCAAGGAGCTTATTAAACAATATTTCATTTTGAGTGAAATGTTGGACAGATTTTGTGCCTGTGTGATAAAGAAGTACTGTTCTTTGTAGTAAAGGCACACTGTAGGAATGGTCCCTTCATGATATTTAACATATATTTTGCACTATTGTGTAAAATTAGCCCTTTTGTTCATAATTGTTCACATTATTTACTGTTCAAAATGAAAGTGTCACTGTATATATTTTTCTTTCTCTCTCTTTACTGACAACCATCATGCAAAACTAAAACAAGACAAAACAAGACAACAAATGAAACCAGTGGTTAAAAAATAAAGGTTAAATACTTGTGTAAAAGCATGCTTTAAACCACCAAACTCCCATATTTTCTGCAAATACAGCGACTATTGCAGAATTGTGAGGGAACAGTCGGACATTTTGGGAAAGATCCATGCTAATATTCAATGCCTTGCCAAAAATTTGATGAGAAAATTGACCACTCTCCACAGATACTTCTTTACGGTAAATATATATCTACAGCCAGCAACCAATTAGCTTAGCTTAGCACAGAGACTGGAAACAGTCTAGGTTTGTCCTGTGGTAAAAAAAAATATCTGCCTGCCAGCACCTCTAAAGCTTGCTTACAAACACACTATCTTGTTAAATATGTACCGTATTTTTCAGACTATAAGGCGCACTTAAAATCCTTACATTTTCTCAAAAATCGACAGTGCGCTTTATAATCCGGTGCGCCTTATGTATGAATTCTGGTTGTGCTTACTGACCTCGAACCGATTTTATGTGGTACACGGCACTCAAAAATCTGTCAAAATGTTTTAGTACGACTTTGGTAAGTTACGAAGCTGCGCTGCTTGATGGATTGTTGGAGCATTGCGGCCACCGTAGTCAGGAGCCTCGCGGACTGATACCTACTGTGAGTAATGTGCCTTACAGGCCGGTGCGCCTTATATATGAAAAAAGATCAAAAATAGACCATTCATTGACAGTGCGCCTTATAATCCAGTGTGCCCTATAGTGCGAAAAATACGGTAGGTAAAATGTGTAAAAACAACGACTTCCTGTGGTCTTGCATTGATTTTAATATTTCAGAAATGTCAGGCAGGTGACTCCTTGTAAAACATCATCTTTAGTCTGGATTACACAGACTAGATCAAGTGTTAGTTAGTGAGCTTTGCATGTGCTGGTTGCCAGATTTTCCCCCTTTTGACAGAGCCAGAGCAGCTTATTTTAGTCTTTCTGCTAAGCTCCACTGACTATCACTTGTTAACTATTCATTTAAAGATTCCTATATTACTTGGTACAATAAGGTCCAGCTTTGGGCTGAACGCTCTCTTTAGTCATTATAAAAGCACTAATGGACCAGTGCATCATTAAATTTGTATCATCATGAAAGATATCAAAACCATAAGTAAGGAACTAAATGGTTCTCCCCTGGGTTGTTTTTGATAATACTCAGCCCTCCTTCGGGCTGAAATTAAACAAAAGCTATTAATCTCTCATAAATAGCTGCAGAAACATGAGCTGCAGCATGCTGTGACTGGAAAGTTGAGAGACAAAGTTGTTGTGTGGAACTGTCTTTCCCTCAACCGAGGCATGCCGGCCTGAAAAGTACTAAATCTAGTGCAAAACTGAGGGAAGAACTTAGAAACGTTGCATTGTAGTTTATTTAACAGTGGTTAGTTTTGTGTGCTTGACAATTCTAAAAAAAGGCAGACATGTTTTGGCTGAAAGGCATTTAAAATAATAAGTATGCCCTGTTTTCTTGTGTAAAGAGCAAAATTTGACATCTTTTCTTTTTCCTGGCATGTGTCTTTGAAAGCTCAGGTAAAAAAGCAAGCTTTGTGAGACCATTCACTGATGTGCTGTGCACTTTGAAAAGTGAAGAAAACTATTTAAAGCTTAAACATGGCCTCCAGGAGATAGAGTGAAGCATTTGCAATCACTTTGAGTTATCTTTATCACCACCTAAATCTCTCTCTATCACCACCATAGTACAATATATACTCTTCTTCTATCTCTGTTTTGGTCTCCACCAGCTCCACCAGGAAAATGTTTGGCTCTTTAGTATCTAAATGCTCCATGTATACACCAGCAATTTGCTAACTATCCCAGTTTAATGGATCTGGGAGCGGAGATGGGACGCTTGATTAAAATGGCACGAGCATTCCTCTTCTCAGGCAGTTATTTTGTAAAGCGGCAGCATTGAGACTTTCTCACTTTAAGGGGTGAATGTTCACTCCATCCATCAAGAGGATCTTTTTTAGGGCCACATTTTCACAACATTTTCCAGCCAAAACACTTACACAGTCCTGGTAACAAAGCCCACTATGCATAGTTAACAGGCATTAACTCATTAAGCTCAGGAGGAGGAGCTGCAGTGTAACACTGACAATGGGAAGGCTCAGTAAGAGCAGGTCTGAGCTGAAAACCACAACTCTGAAACAAGGTTGGTGAGATAGGTTAAAGTTTATTCAAGGCTGAAAACAAGCAAACAGGCAGTGAGGGGAGACGAGGCAAACATATCCAACAGAGGATCACGCAAGAGGGCAGAAGTCCAAAAAACAGGCGGAGGGTCATATCAGGCAAAATTCAGGAAGAAGGATCTCTAAGGGACGTTGGTGCTCTGGCTGGGAACAAGTGGAAGTGGGCCCATATATATTTACTATTTAAGCATTTAACACTCGTTCTATAAGCTACAGGGCCGATGGTGAATGAGAAGTTATGTGCAGGTGGGCAGGTGACATGTTCAGGATTTAATGTAGATTGTTACTGTACAACTGTACTGTGCAGTTTGTTTAAAACAACTTGTTGCATACTCACAAATCTACTATATGTGCATTTATGAAAATGCCTGGCATGTAATGTATGTATTGTCATTATATTTTACCACACTGCTCTAGAATCAGTCGGTGTGCCATCATTACCACCATACCAAGAAAGGGGCATTTAGAGTCCAACTAAAATCATATTTAGTCAAAAATAATGTCAACGCTATTTTTAAACCATTTATAGGAAGAAAAAGAGGCTGTGGAGGGAAATATCAGAAATGCTCCTTTTTGTCTCAGCCGGCTTTAGAGGCGTGTCAGTGTCTGTGTTTGACTGACAGCTGCTGCCAGGCTGCCGAGGCGCTGGTGTTACACCGTGGCAAATGAGAGGCAAAGTAAACAAACCTGCGCTGTAGCCTACCTGTCTCGAGCTGACAGCGTGTTGTTAGTGGAACTGAAGAGTGAGGACCACACCAGCATCTGATCAGACCAAAGTGATATTTGCAGGAACATTTACATGCTGTTTAATGTGCTACAGCAGTGCAAGTAATAAGCTCTCTAATCTGCAAACAGACTTTTTCCAAAGACTGTTTTGTGATTCGTTCAACAAGTTAAGGTGTAGCACAAGACATGTGTTTGTGTTTGTATGTTAGATCTGACAGCATGAGGCTATCGTGGGTTATCATCTGGCTGCGATAGAGCACTGATATTACGGCCACCAGCTGTCACTGTATTCAAGATTTAATTTATGTTTATATAAATATCTCACATTTAGGTCATCCTTTTTTTCTCAGAGGAAAACACAGAACTTATGGAGCAGCTGTGTATGCTGTGGCAGACAAAAACGCTATGTAATTTCAGCTGGTCTTAAACACAATTTACATTTTAATTTTAACACCAAGGACTGGGGGTGTGCATCAGTCAGCACCTGGTGATTTATCAGTGAGGTGGGACCCATGTCACCTCTGTTAACTGTACAGTGGTAGTTACAGTCACACAGAAATATGCATGTCACTGCAGAACAGTGAGGGAAAGAGGGACCAGGATGGACCGACAATGGATGCTTTAACTCTTCTACAATTTAATAAAATACTCTATTTTACTGTATGAAAGTATAAAGAGAACATGAGTCATTTTTACACACACACAACATCTTTCAATTTTCTTTGCAATTTGCAATTTCTAGAATTTCAGTGGACAAAAAAACAACTACTGTCATCCACTGTTGGTTGATTATTAAGCGTAAAGTGTTTTAAGGCAGTTTTCTCATTACCATTGATTTTACTAATCTGCTGTGTGCCCATATTTTATCCTCATCAGTCATGTTAATTTAACACTTTAATTAGTCTTAAACAGCTGCCACACAACAACATCAAACAATCTTCCAATCAACACTTGTCATCTCAGAATAATTGTCACAGTCAACAATCAACACTGATAAACACTGAATGCTGCATTGAAAGAAATAAATATAATCAATACTAACACATGAAAAAAATCAAAGACTATTCACAGCTGTTTTATTTAAATAAGCACATTTGGCCACACTATTAATAGGAAAACAATACATTTGAAATAATAAAGTATGTATTCAACCATAACCTGTATCCACAGAATTTCATCTATCTCCTTCCAGTAATTTGCCTTCCACTTGTCTCGCTGCACAAAACAAACCTGATGAACTCATTCTGTCTGTGAAGTAATTAAACTGTAAGTGGACTATTTTCATCCTTTGGCACTGAAGCTGCTTTTTTCATGCCAACTGTTTTTGACCTACGACCCCAAGCTGGAGAAGAAGGACAAACTGCACTGTGCACTTTAACAACTGCTCTTCTTGCAACACTGGCCAACACTTCAGTCACCACATTAGTACAGAATATGAATGACATGCTAATATTACCAACTCTGGGTCAGTCTCACTGTTGTTCCATTGCTCAGTGCTGAAATGACCCAGGCAGACTCAGTAACAGAGCTAATGCCCTCGTTCACAGGTGAAAGTGGAACAACACAGTAGCTACAATCCTTCCTTAATGCATTCTTTTTAGAGAGCTGGCTGGACCATCAGAAACTGAGTTATAGCTGGCAAACACTGTTACGTGCGTGGCCATGAAGTAAAAAAAATTGTTTTTTATTTTTGTCAAAGTTCATTTTCGGGAATTAGTACTGCAATGCTCCCATTAATAAGTAAGGCGAGCCATATGGAAGACAGATGTTTTCAAATCTGTGTACAACAAATGGCTGACCAAACCACATCAACAACCTGTGCAGAATGATGTATGTGCTGAGTTTGACACCGTTCATCTGCTGAAATGATGCTCACAGCAGTGCTGGCAATACGCACCCATAATATGGAAACTTCAGGCCTCCAGCACACGTAGACTTAGAATGGACACATCTTACATCCAGCAGTTAAAAATCCTGTATGTATTGTGCAGAAAAAGCCTGTTAACAATGACACCTGTGGTCCTTGATTCAACTGCAGTCAGCATCCTGTTGCTTGCACATGTGATCAAACTC
>JBAJHX010000076.1:5473867-5489110 GCA_037176925.1 Amniataba percoides | reverse complement strand
AGAAATTCTGGTTACTGGTCCAAATTGACTGAACTTATTGAAATTGTATAGCTTCTGGGAAAAAGGGGTTACACTAACCTTCCCTTTCACCTGCTGTGACGGGCTCAGTGGGCATTGTCTGACGCTCATGCAACCCTACACACACACACACGCACACACACACACATGCACAGTGTAACATCATACACGTGATGAGACTTCTGTTTGTTACACACTAACCTTAATCCCTAACTTTAATCCATAACCCAAATTTCAAATGAAAATCCATGCAAAATGTATTCTTTGAATATTAAACTGTCTCTGGTGCTTTGCTTCTACACACAGAAAAGAGAATTCAAAAAGCCATTGTGACTGTGATCACTATGATCACAGCCTGTGTAAACGTGATGTACTACATCTTAAAACTACTACTAGACTACAAGTCTACAAAGAGTGAGCGTTAGCAGTGCCGCCACCCTCCAAATAATTTTAGGAATGAATTCAATTTTTTCATTGAGCACATTTGTCCCCACTTAATGTAAATACAGCTAAATTAGATACAGCACTGAAGCTCTGAGTCTCTGCTGTCAGCCATCTGCAGCACACTTCTCTGGAGCTGGCTGTAAATTGACTCGGCAGGTGAGGCTGTGTGGCAGAGAGCTGTGACCCAATGAATCCATTCATTCTATCAGGTGGGGCAACATTATTCTGCAGGTGTAAAGTCCGGGATACCCATATTGCTAGAATAATAATTTCCCGGTTCAGGCTATTTCCTGACATGGGACTGAGAAACATTGCCCCGGCAGTGTGTTTGTAAACCTTGTCGGGGAACAGAATAAGATATTACCTCAGGAGGGTTGAAGCGGTCTTCGTTTAGAGGACACACAGATGATGCATTGCTTATATGAAATGATTAGAGGCAAAGAAGCATGACGTGGTGGCAAGTGCAGGCAATCTCTCAGAGTAAACCAGCTGGAAACCAAATTAAAATGGGCCTTTGGAACATGCAGGTTGGAAAGCATGGCTAACCCCAGCAAAAAAGGACTTTTCGCTTTCCATTGGGTCCTAAAATGCTCAGTATATCTGGGTTTGAGGATGGCGGAGAAATAGATTGGACACACGAGGAAGCCTCTTGTGAATGCTTCAAATGTGTTCAGTGCTTTCAGGACAGACAGCACTTTTTTAGCTCACACCATGCTGCATATGATGTCTGTGTTAAAGGAAAACAGAGGTTTCCACACTGCACTTACACAGTCTACACAGTGGAGGTGCAGCTCATGAACAAGTCTTTTCCAAAAACACTGAAACCCTCCGATTAATGTTAATTAATGATGTTCTCTTTGGTCTTTGGTTGCAGTAGTTGGCTCCAACCGCTCTAACAAGTGCATTTACATTACAGCAGACAAACTGATCAATACTTAACTTACACTTTACTCCTGTGTTTTTGGAAACGAAATATAACACCCTTCTAACTAAGTCGATTCAGAGCTTGACAGGCTTGCCCCGCCTCGTTATACCAAACAGTTACTGAACTCTTTCAGCTTGTGGGAGGGTAATAAATGTACTATAATGTATGTCAATAAATGTAACGCATTACATAACTAGAACAAGTCTTTTGAACACGATTTGATCTTTAAGTTAAAAACGTGTAAACAGACAGCCATTCTTCATAAACTGCCATATTTTTGGCTGGACATGAGAAAAGCTGAGAAAGTACAGAAGTTTCTCCCTAGGTATAATAATTGGAAAGCTTTCAGTGCTTTGTGAAGACCTGTTATTCAGTGGGCGGGCTGGAACAATCACAGTACACAAGGCCAGAAACCTGATGGAGGCTTGAGGTGGTTGTAAGTGCAGGCAAAACAAAAGACAGCCAATTGAATAAGGCCCCTGGGCAACTTGCTTTACAGTAATACAAAGGAAAACGCGTAGTTTTTATGTAACACACAGTGAAATACAGTAAAGGAGCAAAAGTTGACACCGAGTTCTTTGAATTGACGACAGAAGTGATATAAACGCCTGGGAGGAGAAAAATGGAGAGGCGGCTCAGCATAAAAATGATTTTATTACCCTAATTGTTATCAGAGGACGGATATCAATTTTCACTTTTTACAATATATTACTATTGTTAGACCGTTTTATACATTGTTTTATATATTAATAATTTTCAAATAATTTTGTACATGCTGTTGGGACTGACATTCCCTGGTCAGATTAAGCAGAAAAATGAGAAAAAAGGCACGTGATTGCTCCTGTCCACAGTGAGCAATACAGTCCAAAGAAACAAAGAACTGTAGTGGTTTGTGTGAGTGCGGGTGAAATGCCTCCTGATCAGATGATGCGCAGCCCCTTTAAAGCCTATTACATGTCTTGCCAGGGCAGCACAATATGTCCAAAGCAATTTTCCAAATCACAGCCCAAAGTCATCACTTTAATGTGGCAATTGACGGCAATCATATCTTTTGATTTGCTCAGATGCCTTCATGGGGGAAAAAAAAACCCCCAAAAAAACTCACTCTCGCCACACACACCTTCTCATCTCCCCAGATCTGATAGTTTTACAGTAGAAAGAAAAGCATTACTGGGATCCCAAAACACCTTCAGGGGCTGCACTCGGGTGTCTTGTCTCTGTGTTCTATACATGTAGCTGAAAGTCAGAGATGTGGGCCATTTCAAACGGCCCAGCTTGCCGTAAGGTCTCTGTGAATGCTTCTTTAAGACTTCGGCGTTGGAAAGCTCTGTGGCCTGAGGGAAGCTCGGTGCGCGGTGCAGTCTGTAGTGTGTGTGAAATACCACACACGAGCACCAACCGTCCCCGCTCCTCTCTGAACTGTCCACAGTCTGAGCTCCAACTGCGACTTGAAATGTCGCCTAAACTGTCTCAGAGCGCCTTCTCTGGCCTCAGTGTCTGGGGTGCTTAATCCAGTTTCGTATCATCCACTTCTGACCGGAGCATCTCTGGACCACCAGGCGAAGGCCAAAGTTGGCATCTTTGGACATTTCTACCTCCAGGCATCGACCGGTGTCCCTGCTGATGATGGGACCGTTCTGCAAGAAAAACATATGAAAGCATGAAACCACACGTGCACAATAACCTTGAGTAAAAATCACAGAATAACTCCCTGTACTAACGTTTGTTATTATGGCATCAGTGACAGTTATTCACCATTCAGTCACATGCGTCTCATTTTAGCCTCCGTTACGTTTGGCGAGTCTTAAGTGTTGCACTCTTGAGGATCAATGCCGAGAGATGAGATTGTGTGTTTTCTTTTTACCTGTGTAAAGTCCCACAGCCTCTGGGAAATCCTTGAAACGGCATCGCACTTCTTCAGTCTGGGAGTGCGTCCTCTGCCATCATCGACGAGGCATTTCGTGTCGGGCAGGAAGGTGGTCGAGCCAAGGGGTCCCAGCTGGAGAAGCCCCTCGGTAGAATAGCGGGCGAGCTACAGCACAGAGATAACCAGAGTGTTATGTTGTTGGACTCAAGTATCAACGCAGCAATCATAGCTTCAGAAAACAAACACTCAACTTTTCAGAGAGCACCTCAACATCCACAGAAAGCACAGAAAGCTGCAAGTGTGCTCGAGTGACAAAACTGAGCATAATTTGCAGTGATGCTGTTTGGCTGTTTGGCCCGACAAAGACAGACAGCAGGGACTGCAGAGGCAATGAAGCTGAAAAAAAAGGAAGTTTTCAGGCAGGTTTGCAGACCGCATGAGAGATAGGACGGTTGTAATGCTTTCATTTTACGGGCCTTTTAAGCGGATTATTTTACACAAAAAAAATAACTGCCATAGCAGCTAATACATGGTAAACGTAGATGCTACGCTCTGCTCTGGATAATCCTCACCAAATGTCAAGGGAAAAGTCAGCTTCTACCATCAGAATGAGTTCTTTCAGCAGCCTTGGCCAGTTCAGGAAAATAAACTTTATTTCAAGTATTCACGGCTCATATCTTATGGGAATTTAATATGTCTTTTGCTAGATGTCTGTGTGTTTTGAAATCAGCATAAGAGATTAATTAATGATTTAATGGATTTAAATGTGTTATTCAGAGGTAACTTAAGCAGCATATCAAATAAATCCTGCAAACATAAAAAAAAAAAAAAAACTAGATGGCAGCTAGTGAGCTCTGTAGAGCTGGTTAGGTTTAGCTGGATTTGGCAGCTGCTTCATTCAGTTGTGCGCAGAATAACAAACATAATTACCAAGATTTCATTTAATCAAGATCAGATTTTTTTCTTACTCGTCTTATCAAATATCACTTTGTGGCATGCAGCGCTGCATAGAAACCAGTGTGAGGCCTATTAATGCTTGAATATTTCCCCAAACCAAAACTTGATCCCTCACTGTTTAATCCTGCACATGAAAGGCTCTGTGACGATAAGTATCTATTACGTAAGGATACAGTAGAGATAGCATTTATTATTTATGGGAGTGATCCTCCCTGAAAAATGAGATGCCAAAGATAGGAAGGTCTTTAGTACGGCAGTAGCCCTGTTTGAGGAGACACACATGCAGGGCTGGTCTGAATCACACACACGGACCCATTTTGTCTGGTATTAAAGCACGTGGTCGGTAGCTTTGTTATGTTATTCACAATCCTGGAAGAATCAATGTAACAGAATGCCTCTGAATATTACTGCTGCCTTACGAACAGTGTGTCTTTCAGTGCTTTACTGATGAGAAATGTGCTGTATTCTTTTCTGCTCCAGTGGGAAAGAATGTGTTTTTATTGATTTATTTAGGAGAATGAGATGATGCAGGCCCATCTCTACAAACCTGTAAATAAAAAACTGTTGAAGCTTCAGTCCCCGTTCGAGTACTTAGTAGTCAATCAATTTCAGCAAATAAGCGTCTCTCCAAATGGATGTAACTTTTGAGTGGAGGGTTTTGGGAGCGCGGATGGAGAGGCTAGAGTTGCTGTAAGTGGCCTGTGTGGGTGTTTCTCCTTGTGAGAAGAGAGAATTCAGGTGGTTTTTAATCCAATGTTCTGCCCTAAAAAGCCACTTGGAACTAATAGGAAAACAATGAAGCACCACTTTGTGTGTCACTCAAGGTTCACCGGGGCTGGTCGGGCTCTTCATAAGGTTGCTGATAAGGATGATGCTTTGCGTTAAACGTTTACAAAAAGCACATTTCAAACTCTCAGGCTAATGCGAGGCGCAGCATAATGTGACCTTTTGCTGTTTATCCAAGGTGTCAGCCTAAAGGTTGTTATTACAGGCAGCCTGATGAAGAATTCTTCAAGGAATATTGTATTGCTGTCTGGGGTCTTTCAGGGTTGTAACACTCTAAGCAGCTTTATCCATGGTGTAAACTACGACTGGGCACAAGGAAAACCCCACATAATCCCCACTAATACCTGTTTACAGCTTAGTCTGGCAGCCTTTTATACGCTAATACATTTAAAATGGGACCGTAACAAATAATTAACACAAGGAAATTATTCTGCCAAGCCAATTAACCTGTGCCTCATGCTGCAACATTAGACGCTCCATTGCCTTCCCGCCGTCATGAAACTTTTGCAGCCACTTTTTGGAGGTCAGGCTAATTCCGAGTTTCATAATTAGCTTGTTAGCGGTGCAAAGCTGTGACAATGTAAATATGAGATGTAGGATTTGTACAGTACATTGTTTCGAGTTGTAATCTCCACATTTCTACCTTTCCTGTACCTTGCTCTGCCAGGATGTTATGAATAAGTTTATGCTACAGATTATGGCAAATGTCTTAAGAAGGGCTCGGCTCGGGGCCTCAGCTCTCGGCCCAGCAAATGTTTTCTCCATATGGGACTGCAGTCTGAAATGAGAATCTGAGTGAGGTTCCAACCTCTAAAGGGGAGACTTAAGAGGCCCCACAGCATAACCGGTGCAGAGGGTGTCCATCAGCACCATGTACGCCCAAGTGCGCTACACATAGCTAGGATTCCATGTGGGAGCAAAGGAGTTGATTTTGAGTCTAAGGGCTCTATTTGTGTGGTGCCGCAACGCTCAGTGCAAGCAGTGCTCCTACGGATACTTTGGTGAAAATTGGGTCAGGCCGTGTCAACTTAATGTTATTTATACAGCCCAGTGTCACACATCATAATTGTCTCAAGGGGCTTTACAATCTGTACAGCATATGACACCTTCATACTTAGACCCTCAAATCAGACAAGGAAAAACTCCTCAAAGGGAACATTTTAACAAGGAACAATGGAAGGAAAGAGCAACAGAGGACAGAGGACACCAGCACACACAGACAGACAGACAGGCGTAGATGTTGTACTAAGAATAGGCGTACCAGAAACTCAAAAAAAAAATGCTAAAAAAAAACAAAAATAAATGTATGTGAAATAAGTAATATAAATGTGCAACATTCAATAGAGTAATGCCTAAAATGTCAAATGACTTTAATTAAACACCTATTTAATGTGGTTAACACAGGAACACAGTGTGCATCGATCTATAGATTGATGCGGTGGATTCAGTCATCTTCTGGTCAGAGAGCAGTGCGATTTCACATGACCATTCACCGTGTTTACCTTTCTTAAATGTCACCAGGCCCCTACTAAACAACAACACAGTCTTCTAGACACATCAGACTGGCCGGCATTCTGCCTGTTTACGCAGCAAATGTCAGATCACTGCGGCTCATTAATCCTGTCACAGCCTCCTTTCAAACCTGTTCCAGCAATATCGCCATTTCATGTTTTATTGTTGAACTGCTCATCAACGGAAAACCTGAAGAAACAGATGTGTTATTTGCTTTAACACACCACTGTTTGGTGTGTGTGTGTGTGTTTGTGTGTATGGCAGCAGAGCAGTGACACAGGCTTGGTAGCTCCTGCACTATGCTTTCACTGCACTTCACTACTGGACAAAGGTGAGACATCAGCCATTACTAAGATTCCACTGGGGGAACCAGCAGTGAGAGAGTCATTCGTTAGCGACACAATAAAGATTTATTCTGGCCAATTATATTTCTCCATAAGTAAAATGAGCAATGGTAAAGGAAAGAATGCAAAATCACAGTGTCCCACGGAATTAAATTCGGCCCGCTCACAGTAATGTCGGTCATCACAGTAATCTAATGATACAAAGACACAAAATTCATCTCCATTTGTTTATTTCCCTCGGGCATCAGGATTAAAAGAGTCAGTGAAGCTTTACAGTACTGGACCCCACCGAGCTCTCACTGTAGAAGAAAAACGGGGGAGGTCTGTGAGCTGCCTGCCTCCTTATACAGTAATTCTCCCTCATGTGACAGATAATGAACATGTCACTCACCTGCGGGAGAGGCGGTTAGAAAAGGTGGGAAATGTGAGACAAACGATGCACGGACGGCATTTGCATGATTTGCTTTCAGGATTATCTTTCCTTTCACAGCACAAAAGGAAAAGAGTAACAAAAACAGGACAGCAGCCTCCCTCCCACAGTGCCATGTGTCCTGGTATCTACTGAAGTGAAGGCTATGCTGAGCACACGTGATCTTCAGTAGATCTGACCGCATATTCATATAACTGGGAACCCTCTTCTTCAGGAGTGGCCCAGTTTTCCAGCTTTTCCAACTGAGCAGCTACAGACATTATATTTCACAACACTGCATCTGTTCAATACATGATTTCACCCAATTTCAACCTCCAAACACTTTGTGGGAAGCTGAAACTGAAAGCAAACCGACATCTTGTTCTCCATCCACAAGTACTTGCATCCACACAGGTTTATTTCTATTTATGTAGCTCTCAAGTGTAGGTTTATAATTCACTGTATTTACAATTTATTTATTGTAACTACTTGACTGGTGATTTGGGGTAACGTATTATAAGCTTCCCTCTGTGTGTCTTGGGTGTGTCTTCTCCATTTGCTTAAAAGCTTCAGCAGAGATGTGTGTGGGGGTCTGTAGTTCTGCTAAATGAGAGGCAATCAGGCAAGCATATTTCTCTCTATGGCGCTGTTGCTTCAACCAAATTAAATAAAATTTGATTTAACTTTTATGGGCGGGGAGTAATTACCCCACATCATCTGGACGAGGGTCCTCGAGTGTTAGAATGCACAATATGTTGATTTGTAAATCTAAGAATGAGGATTTACATGTGCTAGGTGGAAATACGAGAAAACCAAATGTAAAAAAATAAAATTTGCAGTTGACTGACTGTCAGTAAATTACACAGCAGTGAAGATGGACGACGACAGTACACGAGTGAGCTCTGACCTGGGAGGACATGCCGTGGCAGGGGTAGAGGATGGCTTTGTCGTCGTCCTCCGAGCCCTGGTCCAAGCAGTAGCCACTAGCTTTGCTGTTCCTCACCTGAAAAACAACACAGGGGAGCTGGGACGTAACGAATATTTGGATTTTATGGCAAAGTAAGAAAGAGACAAAGAGAGAAGCTTCTAGCAGAGTAGATGGCAGGTGCACGGCTATCAGGGTAATAGGTTGTTTATGTCTACGAAGCATTTTACATTTTAGAAAATATGCTTATTCATCTAGTTGAGAGCTAGATGAAAAGCTCTAATTAAGACTTTTTCAAAGAAGTCACTGTGCAGTCCTGCTCAGGAACTTTCAGAAAGCAGCAACTTGTTATTTCACTGAAGGCTACATGTGTATGAAACAATAAAGATGTTCAATCAACACTGAATCTTATACATTTGAAAAATGTAAGAAATTTGAACACCCTGAATCTTAGCTTCAAATATAGGCTCCTGTCTGCTTCAACCACCAAGTGTACATATCAGTAGAAGATCAAACCCAGCGCATATCAACATAGTGTTGCTTCTACCTGCTTACTGGCTGCTGTGGTTACATTTGCCACAAAATTAACTCTTAAAGCTGCTTCCTCTCTCATCTCAAAGCTATGACCCGGCCATGATAGGATATCACTGTACAGTGACCAGTCCCAGTTCTGTCCCTCTTTCCCTTCCAGGCCTCCAGATGGTGGTGCGCACTGAGCATGAGCTTCGGCTCTGTGTGATTTGAATGCGCACGGCTTCATTTCCAGATTGTGACATATCTATCATGGGCTGTTGTCAGGGAAGGTTCCACTTGGCTGGTCTGGTCAGCACGGCCGAGCGCGGCGCTGATGCTCAGTGACAGATGAGACTCACTTCTGCTGCGGCGGCTGTGTGGCAACACAGGGTAACTGTTTCCCAGCTTGTCGACAGATCTGAAATAGTGCCACTTAAGTGGCTGCTGCTCTGAGGAATCCATTAGCTGGGTGCCAGAGCTAAAACAGGCGGCGGGGGAAACAAAGGAGGGGGGGAATACATTCACATAGCTTTGATGAATCTAGAGGATAATTTTGATGTATCCCGACGTTGCATTCGTAGAGTATATTGGTTTTCCTCTGTTTTCCATTGTTGAAATTGATGTAACGAAAAATGGTGCATTTCAGCAAACCTACAAATAGTGTCTGACTCTGGAGTGTGTTCAATTCTTCAACCTGTCATAATCCTGTTTTCTTCCCCCACTGTGCTGAGTGCGCAGCCAAGCCCAAAACAATCAAGTTGGAATGGAAAACTAATAAGTGTTTAATTAAAACTCATTCTGAGGAAATTGCATTTAATCCTGTGTGGTGATGCTGCATTGCTATAGCAACGAGATACATTTACGTTACACGAACCACAGTGAATTCAGATAAGAAGGATATGATCTTGTCACTATGATGACACTTGACTGCTTATCACATATCATATTTGACCATTGCTTACTTGCAAAGGCTTTTTCACAAACTAAAGCAGACATCTACAATCTGCAGAATCCTGCAGTACAAGGGAGACATCTCATATAAAAAAAAAAAAAAAATCCTGACAATGTACAGCTCACATATTAATAAGTTCTCACCAGCTCACTTTCTGTATTTATCATCTGTGGAATCAAATTAGCTGTCTTGCCATTTGCATCCTCCTTAAACCTCAGCTCAGTAATGGAATTACAGATGATGATAATGAAAAATTAACATGCAGAGTGTTTCGAATAATCCTGTTAGCATGTAGCTTCCTCACCTCTCCGTATGTGATGGTGTTGTTGTAGATCCGCATCTCTGGATAGACGTGCTCAAGGTACCAGCGGAAGCTCCGACACTGCAGCCTCTTCCTTAAGGCCAAGCGCTCCGAGACATCCCCGAAATCAACCCCTGGGTTCTGTCAGCAAATCGTACAAAACAAAGATGAAAAACTAAAAAAACTAAACTAAACTAAAAAAAAACCCTCTTAGCTGGTGGGCACTTTACTTAAGAACCAAGTGAGAGTGCTAGATGCTGCAGAGATAGAGGACGCAAAGAGTGTTGAGGTGCTGAGAGGACACAATGAGCATTTAGTTAAGAGATGGATAGATGCGTCTGTCATGTGGGACATTCATTGTTCTTTCATTAGACATGATATGTGCTGAGCAAATTCTAATCAGCTGCTTAACTATGAGCCCTCACGGCCCTGCCTGCATTATGGAGGTGGCTTCCCAGATTGATTAGGAGAATGCCTAATGGCCGCACCGCCTGGCACAGAGGCCTGATCCTGATGCACACACACACATGCACGCACATACCGATCCAGTATTAGTATGTGCATACACAGTGCACTTCTTAAATATGCATGAAAATGTAAATAAACAGACATTCTGTATAGCCACAGAAACTATACTCTAAGCGCATATGAAGGGGCAGTGCCCTTCCCTCAGAAACCGATGCAATACACATAAACACACACAGTTCTCACAGTCTTATTACCATGCAGTGTTTGCAGGCAAATCCTCCATCAGTTTCCCACTCTGCTGGTGTCTACAGCCAGCTGCTGAAGATACTTTCAACATCTGTTAATAATGAATTCTAGTTGGAAATGTAATTTTTTTGCACCATAAAGTGACACTAACAAATGCATTCCATTTCACTGAGATGTTGTTTGGTATTTGGACTTGGGGCCGGCCACTGCGGTGAATCATAAAGCCTTCCCCCACCGAAGTAATTGTGCTCTCAGTGGGTGCCTCAGACAATAACAAGAATCTGTGATTGTGTGTATGGGCGGGCTGGGAGGGAGGGAGGAAGGGAGGGAGGGAGGGGGGTAGATGGAATAATCGTAGAGTTAGGTCTTTGTACTGTACACAAAATAAGTCTGCGCCACAGGACAGCTGGGGTAATAATGTGCCATACCACTGTGCTTGTAATTACATTGGAGAGGGGATGTGGCCTGATTGGCTAGTTTGTCAAAGTTGCCCCTGACCCTCCTCCCCAACATGTCCTCCAAGCCACACACACAACATTTCCCCAGTTGGCACTTCCTACCTGCACTTAGTGAGCTCTCATGTAATGATGTTTGTGCCAGATTTCTGGACGACATGCAGGCATCAGCAGCATATCCGACCCGCATGTGACGGCTCCACAGCCGCTTATTATTTTGGTATGAGCAGCGGTGTGTTGTTTTGGGCTGTGTTCAGAGGCCTTCACTGACAATCATGTCATTCTGCATGGCTGAAGAGGCAATTAGGATTCAATATTAAACTCTTTATTAATGAAAGGAGCTGTTTATTATTTTGAAGCCCATCTCCAAAGACCCTTGAAAGCAATTAAGCTAAACTGATGTGTATGAAAATAGACTGATTAGACATTAAGGCTCCTCTCATTCACTTGGTGCACATCTCTCATCTGTTTTGAGTGAGACTCCACTGCTTCCTCACTCTGCCTTTCGTCTGCTGCCAGTGTGAAGGTCAAGTGGGATGAAATCTGAATTTTGAATTTCTATTGACTGCTGTCTCCGGAGACCCGGGATGCATGTCTGAATGAGCAAGTGAGAAGGGGGAGAGATGGGGGCAAAGGGAGCTCAGGGATTGAAGGAGGGAGTGATCTAAGACCGAGAAAAACTTACGTTCATGGGAATGTTCCAGGCCATGTAGACGTGGGATTTGTATTCATCCATCCACACCTCAGCGGCCCGCAGGGCATTGCGCTTAGCGTAGTAATCTATGTCATTGTTGTAGGGCTTCTTGGTGCGCTCGATGTGAGCCACTCTGGCACACGGCAGGACTTCCATACTCCCTCCACACTGCCACACCTAGAAAGCAGCAGGGGAGAGATCCCGTGTTTTGATTACATGTACATTTACACATGAATGCATTTACCGAGCTCTTTTATAAATAAATATATAAGCATATTAAGAATGAGGCTCTAATTCCAGTCAGAAAGCAGATAACTTTAAACTCAATGCGAAACAAAAATGCTATGCTCGCTGAAAAAACTAAAGTAGTGTCTTCACCAAATTTTGCTTTAAATATGATGCTTTAGCGACCATTTAGAAGTGGTTGAAGAAGTTAATGTGGACAGAATGAGACAGTTTCTTCCACAATGAAAACTTATTACCGCTGGAGTGCATCTGAGATAAAGTAGCTGAATATCAAGCAGCATGGGGATTAAAGGACAATTCTGGCTTATTACGTTTGGTTCTTGCTTTCATAGTTTTGGCTGTTATCGGGCACGATAACATTGTACTCACAAAATAATTGCTGAGATCTTGTCAGGCCAGACATCAAAGAGCTGTCAGAAAATCAGATAAGATTTTAAACCTGTCTGATTGTTTTGCTGTCTTGCTGCTTGCATGCTTTGCCCCATCTGAGTTTTTTTCTTTTTTTTTTTTTTTTTTGCTTTTACAGCAATTTACTGAGCGAGAACAACGTAATTATTACCAGTGGGAGTGAAAACCGAAACTTGCAAAATAATAATGATTTACTGCATGAAAACTTTTTGTAGCCCTTCAGCCCCATAATTCCTCTTTTCTCTGTCCATCTCCAGATCATTTTGTTCAGAATAGTCATATTACAGTCATATATTACTGCTAAATGCACAGCCTCTGTTTCATTGCTTACTTGCTTTAATTACTTTTGAACAAACAAAAGTCACATCTGTGCTACATGGCATGCGCAGGAAAGCATGCCATTGCAGAAACCTATTGACATCTGAGAGTATATGTGAAACAGGTCCAGGAGGTTATGTAGGAAAATATGCACATAATCATATCTTGCCAGAGTTGAGAGCAAATTTAAATACTGGAACACTGGTAAGTTGTTCACCTTCATTAATACGTCGTGTTCATAACTGGACTTGTTATAACGTGACATCTGCTTTCCCATGCAGTGGCCTATTTAACATACGAGATGTGTGCATGGACAAACAACAGGGATGCTGTGACACTCGTTCAACATAGTCAGGGTGAGAAAATAATGGCAGCCAGTAACATGCTAGTAAATGTGCCATTTCTTAGACAGCAGCAAAAGATTTGAATTGTAAAACTCCCTGAGAAATAACATTGATATACAGTATGCAAATCTGCAAATCTATGCCATGCTGTGGGAGAGTGGCCCAGGAGTTACACAGTCGCGCAACGTCATCAGAATGCCACAGCATATGGTAATGTCCCTCCAACCGTACAAACTGCAGAGCCCCCACCACCTACAGTTTCTTAATGATGATCGCCAGTATGCGTAGCAGATGTTCTGATCCATTAACTTCTCTCTGAACCCAAAACGATACCCCCTGCACAGTGCGAAAAGAGAATAAGGCTGTAAAACTATTTTCTCAATTAAGTTCAGAGCAGGGACGAAGCCCGTGTTGAGCTGTTAATCTAATGCCGTGGAAGTAAATACAGCTTCCTGTGCTATAGGGCCTGTTCACAATAATCATGTTAGGAAAGGTTTGTTCAAACTTCGGAGCCCTGCTGCAATAATCAAGTTTAGTTACAGTGCCACTGAATTTAGACTAAGACAACCTGAGGTGCTAGCCTCCTCCTCCTGTGCGTACATTTAACTCACAACTGACCATGGCAAATGCTCTGAAGGTGATCTCTAGTTTGCTATTAAGAAACAAATGGGAATTTCCTGTGAAGACCCACTAAGCTACTTTTTAGTTTTGTGGGACTTTGCTTTACTTGAGGGGGCAACAATATCATATGCACTTGAATAAGTTCGTCAAACAGCTGTGCTCTGTAATTTTCAGCAAATGTTACTCAAATGGGAATAAGTGTTGCATTTGTAGGGGACTATTTTCAGTCGTAAATAAACACACATTTGGTACTCTAGTGAGTACTTCTGGCAGCAGGAAGGCGTATGTGGGATCGTCTCAAAACCAACTACAGTGCCCGTGCTGGTGGTAATGAAGGAACATGTCACCAAGGGAAGAGTATGACTCAGTCATCTGTTTTTAGTAGTTTTGGACAACAATGGAGCTGTACAGTAATGCAGTATTGAGCTATATCAGGCTTTGGGAACACAAACGATATTTGTTAGTGGGATCAACTCACTGTTGTACTTGGGTTTTTCAATTTGTTGTTGAAAAGAAAAACATAGAATATTATCACACCTGTTCTCTAGTGGCAAGTGTGTCAATTCATAAATATTATCATTACAAAGTTATTTCTCTAGTAACCTTTCAAGCTACTCATTAGTGATTCACCAATTACTATGGTAATTTCTTCCCTACTCCTTCCTCAGTAACTACTAAGTGTATTTTGTGGTCCTTATTGTACAGTGCTATCTAATAACTCGGCCAAAATGATGATAAAAATAACATTAAGATAATCATCCAGCTTTGTTGCAGTCTGAGCATTTGTTAAGACAGCAGAAAGCCAAGTCAAATCACCGAGTAAGCTGCATCAACTCCTGTGGGCAGGCAGGATGTCTGAATCAGTAAGCCTTGAGCCATATGGCCAAGTGAGCAGCATTCATGGAAATGAGACACTATCCAACATTTACCCAATCTAAATTATCACAATTTACGTGTTTCTGTAATACTCAAGGGTGTAAGAAAGCTTGTGTTTAATTGTACGTTAATAAAGGCATCCATGCTCTTTTATTCTCTCTTACCCTGAAACCCTTAATTGGCCTGGCTGTATCAGTGGCGGACTTGGCTGGGGCTGACCCAAGCTTAAACACCTCCATTGACTGGCTGACCCCTCATCTTCACTGCTGATGATCCACAATGACCCTGGCCTAAGAAATCCATTAGCACTTTGGAGTACGCTTTTCCACAATAGCCTTCATGGCTGGTGCATTTATGTGGGTGTAAGTGCAATACCAATTTAATGGAAAGTCTTTAGTCCTTGCAGATTCCAGCCATCACCTTTCGTGCCATAGTAAGCTCTGTGTAATACCATCTTTCTTTAGTTTCTTTATCCAGGTTTCCTCTTTAAAATCAATAGTGGGAGCATGAGTGTGTGTGTGTGTGTGTGTGTGTGTCTGTGTGTGTGTGTGTGTGCAACAATATCCATGTGTGTTAAGAGCTTGTGAATATGTGCGTGGAGCACTCATGGATAA
>JBAJHX010000076.1:5447786-5468029 GCA_037176925.1 Amniataba percoides | reverse complement strand
CATAAGCCGACCTGTGTCACAGGACTTCCTTCAAGTTCACAATTAGCTTGGAAGACAGCCATCCACAGACTTGCCGTTTATATGTTTTCTCATCCTTTTTTTAAGGTTATGTGGAGAGAAGCTTTGAGAAATTGCAACCAATATCAAGTGATTTTATTGGATACAGTGGGCTGTGATGTATGGCACCATACTGTGCAGGAACCATTGTTAATAAACACAGAAAGGGCAGAATATATTATACATAACAGACGTGGAGCTAACCTTCATCCTTATTTACCATCAACTCTTGCGTCTCTATCTATGCAATGTTTATTCACACCAACACTAATTTCCAGACATGAAAGCTGTGAATATCACTTGGTAGCAAGTCATTTTTTAAAATCTGTTGTGTGAGTGACTGGAACATCAACAGAGGAATACAGAGGTGACATTATAATGTGATGGAAAAAGACTGATTCATAACCGTCACACACGAGCCTTCTAACGGGAATCTAGGTGCCATTTGATCTCATGAATAAAACCTTTAGGAGGATCTGGGGCACTCTCATCTGACAAAGCGTGATTTCCCATCGACACTGGAAGAGTTAAATATGCATTAAGTAATTTATGACTTATCGACCTTTATCAGGAAAAGAGGAAATGCATCATTGACAGGTCTCTGGCACATCTTACAGTGGCCTTTAATCACCATAAATAATAAATCTACCTCTTTACAAAAGCACAAACAAACTAACTAACGAGGACACAGTTTCAGAATGACTTAGTAGCATGCAAAGAGTCACTGAGCGTGATCCTGAAGTCTTATTTAGTGCACCTCATATTTGACTGATGTATTGTGCTTTCAATGAGCTTTCACTGGCCTACAACCCACTTCGGTTTTTAGTGCAATTAAAAATAAAGAGAAACTGTAATCTTGTGAAATATGCTTTCTTGACGTGACACCGGCAACCAGTTATATTAGCTTAGACTGAGTAAAGACTGCAAAAAGAGCAGGTCCAGAAGTAACATAATCTGCCTTCCAGCACTTCTAAAGATCATTGATTAAGATTTCACATCTCATTTGTCCAGAAAGTCTCTTCACCCAGCCAAGAAATTGTCCTGCACTAAGCAACTCGTAAAACCACTTGATGTTTTTACACTTTTATTTTTTTTATGGTTTAATAAATTTGATATGGTATTTTAATCAGGGGGCCTTACAGGAGAAAAACCTTAGCCAAATTGGCTACATGTGTACCATATGAACAAGAAAGTGCTGTTGAATAGTAGAAAAGATGTGGAAATTTAGTTGATATCTCACACTGGACAGAACCACTGCCATGCTGGACTCTCTCACTCCACTCTCCTTCCTCTCAAGTCTTGTGTAATGATGAGTGATATTTCAAAGCGCTGGGAACTGAAGAAACTGAAGGCTCCCTTCCCCATCGAGAGGCTGGATGTGTGCCACTCCCCACAGCCCAGCATTTCACTTCATGCCTTCTTTTCCCGCCTCTCCTGCTTATACCGCCATAAAATGGAGGATGTTGATGGAGAGACTGATAGATATATGCAGAGGCCCTTATAACTGTGCCTGTCAAAAGCTAATTCCACCCAGTTGCTGCCCTTTGTCTTTGATATTCCTGCCAATTTGCTGCTGCGGCCAAATGAGTGCACGCTAACACTCTTCAAATACTTCGGCCCTGTCAGATCATTTCAAGTTTTCAGCCTCAGCCTTAGACATCCAACAGAGACAATTGCGTGAACAGATTAACTAATGCTCAGATAACGTTGAGATGAGCCAGTTTGCGCTTGTTAAGAGCTACTGTATTTTCCTGCCGATGAGATCCTCCACAGAGAGATGCCTGATGCTTCTCTGTAAAATTCAACGGTCCTGAACAGCAGAAGGATGCGAAATGCACAATTTGTCTGAAATGATCTTAATTACCTCATCAAAATGAGCTCAAATTAAGGTGGGAGTATCTGCAGTCACTCTTTAAAATAGGTTTTTAATGAAGTTTATGATTCACATGGATAATAGGCAAGCTGACAAGGTCTATCTAATTACTTATCCCTCTGGCCCTGAACACCAGAGCTGCAACTCTCTGAGGTATGCTGATGCTCAGGAAGCCATGTCATCTTTCCAAAGCCATCCCAGGCTGAGGAGTATGCTACATGTCACTGTTAAAAAGAAAACATAAAGTATGCTTTCCGAACACACAGTCTGTTGAGCCATAAATTATGGATATAGCCTGGATCAGCAGAACTTGAAATAACGAGACAACGTAAGTCTTGGATTATCTGTGCATGCAAATCATGAACATGTTTTATAGAGTCAGCTGATTAAATGCAAACCCCACACTAAATACCACAAGAACACAAAAGATATGCAGAGCTGCTCTACTTCCCCATATGTCGGCATTAAGTCCTCCAATAGCTGCAGTGATTCCTCGGAAACAATACCTGATTCTTGTATACACAACTTTTACAGCGGCATCTATTTTCACTTGTCTCTCCTCCCCCAGGAGAGAGGAACATACAGTAATGAACTATGAAGTAAGCAAACCTAAGTCCATTAAGCCCTAACAGATTGATTCAGCTCACTAAATAATGCAGGCATTGAAAAAGACAAATGCCTAATCAATATCCAATGGTATTGTTACCTTTACGCGGCTGTATTGATAGAGCACAGATGGCTCCTCCCATGTTGTAGCGGTGTGAATGAATCAGTCGTGCACCAGGGATGGAAAGAGCAAACAGAGCGGGGTTTTCCTTAAGGCTTCCCAAGGCCAGTCAAGGGCCAAGCAGAGTCGGGACAAAAGATGAAGAATGAGACCAAGTCAAAACTGCAGCAAACTAGCAGCAAAAGTGTATTTCTTTATTGTGAGTTGATAGAAAACAAATCTTGAAATTACATTTAAAAATTAAACTAGAGGTACAACAGCTCTCAAGAAGATTAAATTCCTACAGGACTTATATTATATACAGAAATCAGCAAAGGATACTGTACTGTACCATATGTAACTACCAGATTGTTGGGTACACGGTGCCTTGTCTACAGGCTCCTGCAGCGTTCCTCATTAGGCATCCATCCAGTAACTCTACATTTGTCCCTTCCATTTGATGAAGTGTAATATCAGAATTCCTCAGACACCTCAGATTTGTTCTCATCTTTGCAATGACTCAGTTTGTTGGAAAGGGCTCACATATGGTCAGCGCCCACTGTCATTTGCTGCTTGATGGACATAGGCATGCTGGTGATTTTGAAGCTGCCAGAATGGCTGGAGTCCACAGATGGCTGGGGCTTAATGCCGCCTCATAACGACGTTCCTGCCCTTTTCAAGGTGACTGCTTTAGCTGTGCAGGGCTGCAGCCTGTATGAGGTTTGGTCAGCTGCTCAAGGTATAATCTGTAAAGTCTGATTGTCCCTGTATGTTGAAAGCACAAGACAACCCACCAAAATACACACACACAGCACAAGAAATACTTGGAGTGATATGCTTCAGTTGGACAGAGAAAGCACACACAGCTCTGCTGTTCCCAAAAGGAACCAGCTTATCAAGAAGTAACTTGCGCTGTGCTTATCGCAGCAAACCCATATAACCCATTGTTGCCTGTAGATTACATTAATGTTTACTGTGTTAGTCCCCGGAAACGATCATTATCAAACACAGCATTAACTTGTGTTACTGCATTTCCTCAGCAAGATGGCAGCGAACCACAAGAACAGCATAGTCACCAGAATTATTAGCTATTTCCCACAGTAACTGTGTTTACAGTTTTTCATCGACTTTGTGGTACAAATGATGTTGGGAACTCCCACCTTTTTACAGAAAAAAACTGAATAGGAGATTTTTCCCTTTTTTTTCTTATCTCTCTCTCTTCTATACAAGCTGCCAGAACATTTCTTTCATGATCCACATGTTGTCTCCGTGACTGCTGTAGCCCCAGTGTGTTGATACATTTTTGACAAAGCATCAGCTGCAGTAGACTATCTACTGGATAGCCTTTGAAGGCAGATGAGAAAAAATGTAAAATCAAGAGAATGTCCTAATTAACAGGAGATTATTAGAGAATTTGCGCTTATTTTGAAAATCAGAGCGAGTGTATTTTCCAGGCATATTGTTCCAGCTCCCTGCTCCTCTTACAACCATCCACACCTGCTCACCACCAAAGGCCCTCCATGCAGCATCATTCTGTTTTCTGCTCTTTATTTTCTTCATTTCTCTTCTTTATTTATCTTTCATGTAAACTGTTGTTTTCTCATTGCTTGGTTGCCATGGAGAAGAGCCTGTCAGCGTCAAATACTCTGCTCTGATTGGTTGTGGTGGATTCTTGTCAAATGGCCTTAGAGAGTCAGATTATCTGTCTCATGTCAGGACATACTAACAGTTTTCACATATACAGCCATTTTTATGAAAAGTTACCCACTTTTACTTAGATATATAAAACAGTGGTCACATGACCTGCATACATGTAAGAGGTGTATTGCTGTCATACTTTTAACAAAGCAGCACATCTGGGGTGTGCCAACTGCCTTTGAATGCATTTGTATCTACAAATTCAGATGGCTTGTGAGGTTAATCAACCATACCAAAGTGCCCAGGTTTCATATTCGTATCAGTGGGGCAGATGTTCTCCGAACAAACTAAAAGCAACATCTGACTGCATCTACCAAGTGCTTTGAAGCAGCACCTGTTATTGTACCGCCTGAAATAATGCTTACGAGCTCATCTTGACTTCACAGTTTTTTATAATTATTTATTTTTTATTAAGTAAATCTACCATCTGGACAAAATAGATGGGCTGTGATATGAGAGTAGTGGGTGGTGTAAGATGCAGCATACTGCGATAAGAGCTCTTGGGTTTACTGTCTGGTTGACTGGTAATTGATACATCCTTGTCGAGGGATAATCAATCTTTAAGGTAAAGGTTGTTACAGGTTAACAATAATCTAATCTAATTCCGACCATGCGTAAATGTTCTTTGTAAACAAGTGACATACTTTACCACAATAATGATTTGGAAAGTTTTCCATTTTTCAAGTAATTACGCCAATAGTTGGACAGAAGTCAGATTTTACTCTGTGAAGATGGAGGATCGGTACCGTACCATTTTACACAGCTGTCATTTATTTACTTCAGCGATTTTCAAAGTCTGACACTGTGGGTCCCCCTCAAACAAACCTCTTATGGTGGCCCACAAAAGTGCCCCCTTGGGTGCCCTTCCAATGGAGAAAATGTGATAAAGCACACAAATGGGTGCCTCAAAATGGTACAAATGCGATGCAGTGTCCTCTTGGCTGCCTTACATGTTGACAAAGAGTTTGGAACATTTTTCAATAAACTTAAAATTGTATGCCTTTTCTTCCCTGTCCCTGGCCCTCAAACAGTCCACCACTGATCTGAGATACGGATGTCCTCTGGAAGGGAAAGTCATCTGAAAAATATGTGCATCATATCTCTGTGTTAAAATTTGAGTTATGACTTGCGGAAAGAGTACGATCTTTAACGTGACTTGTGGTTGCTGGGTTTTAAAGTACCTCGACTGGCTCTGTGAGTTGTGTGTCACAGCCTGCTGCAGCTCCAACTGCTGACTGCACTGGTAAGTCAAACAACAATAAGTAACTTCTCCTGGAGGCGCCTCCCGCAGTTTGAAAACCTCTGCTTAATGGCCGCCGTACTCTCTTAAAATAAATTTGTGCATTATGTACAGCGTTAACGTTTCTGTGAAATATCTAATACATAAAACTGATGTAAAATTAAATCTAAAGCCAAAATAATGAATGCACTCAACTGTTGTACGGTAAACTGTCATCACGCTGTCATAACTCTGCTTGGGATGCAGAGGGGACCAAGTGAAGTGTAATTATGTCCCACTCCTGTCTAGCTGCTGGTACTGCTAGACTTTAATTAGCTCCATTCTCCTCACTACACAGAGATTATGACCAGATGCCTCGAGGCCCAGCCCAGGTGGTTATGGAGACGAGACATCAAAGAAAAAAAAAAAGAGAATAATTTTTTGGTTCATTACTTCTGCAAGGAGTTCCTGGTGAGTTTAATAAATGTCACTGAGACAAGCAGGCCACCCCATGAGATCACACATGAGTTTCTTGGAATTGGAAGTGACTGATTGATTGGACTGTTATGAAAATGGGACAGATTTCATAAAGCAGCTTGGATGGTTTCCTGACGGCAAAGTGAGCACATGGGCATATTGTGCAGGCTAAACCCATCTACACTCAGATTGGCCTTTTTTTTTTTTGGCAGAGAGGAGGTTACCATCGTGTTGGCTGGCAAAGCAATTTTATGAACCAAATTAGTACACGATAGAAACTTAAGATTTATGGAAAAGGCTTGACTGAATGTTGGAATTTCTGTTTTTGTGATTTTGTGAAGTGATGATCAACTGTAAGTTACTGGTGTGCCTGAACTGCATATGGTACAAAGCCACTAGAGTTAGACAGATGTGTTGAAGCCTTCATCAAAAACCAGATGTTGTGGTGCGGGCAAAACAAATGAACTCATAAACATACTAAGATAACTACACTGCTTAGAAAACATCTCTCCTGTTCTCCTGCCTCAGTTTCCCCCACCAGAGATCGAAAAAAAAATTACAACATTAAACAGACTGAATTAAATAATTAATTAAAATAACAATCTATGTGTACGTCTTCGTCTTTTCCAATTCATTTCATATTTCTATTTGTTAATTGCCACTGACCTGATTCAACATGCCACTTACATAAATAGTAGACTAAAAACAATTATCTTGGCGAATGAAGCAAAACATTCAATTACTTCATAAATTCTCAGCTTCATGTAGCCTGTAATTCACATTTTGAAGCGTACATTTCTTTTCTTCCTTGCCACACTTCCTGATAGTCTGCTCAATACACTTATGGCATATGACCGTAATATTTAGAGGCCCAGGCCAATTACATAACACTTGAACTTGTAAAATGTCAGACATGCTGCACTGATCGTAGTTTCCCAGCTTCTGCAGTGATGTTTCTGTGAAGTATCTGTTTTTATTTACATTTGCAACATATATATTTTTAAGAATGAATCATTAACTTAAACGTGGTAGGTTTAAATGTGTCACCTAATACTTTTATAATGGTTTGAATGCCAGTTCAGAGCTGAGGGAGACCAGGGAAAATGAGAGGATATAAAATATAGCATAAGCAATGGCAGCTTCTATTCGAGTACACTGACACCGCTGTGTGCATCTGAGAAAGCACAAATGAGCCAAACCGCAGCAGATGTTTACTTACCAGTGCACTGATTCAAATTTAACACTCAGTTGATTATCAATCCCTTGTTTTAATCTATGTGAGCTGTTATCCTTGCAAAAGTTGTCAGAGTAATTTAAATAATCGCAAGAAGGTTTCGCTCCACAGTCGGGTTTCGGTGGAAGCAGCAGGTGCAGCAGCCGCGTGAATGACCTCTGATAGATTTGATGTAGTATTATATTTGCTGACAGAGTTACCACAGTATAATACTCGTGCCCACAGGAACTTTGAAATGAAAGGCAATGTCCTGGTCTCCTGAGATGCTTTATCAGCAAACACTCAGCAAAGCAGGGGAGGCGGGACGGGCTGCGGGAGACACATTACAAGATAAACTCATATTGACACTTCTGGCAGAATTCATCATTTCTGTCCCCAACCATTTTGCTCTGTTTGCAAACGGAGCCTCGTGGCAAGCAGGATGTTCATGTTCAGACACGCCATTCACAATTATTCAAAAGGTGAGGATATCAAATTGCTTTGTTGCTAGTAGATGTGGCAAAGGGGGAAAACGTGTAACAAGGTTTAGCAGTATCAGTCGCAGATCCAATAACAGTAAGAATACTTCCAGTTGAGTCAAGTCAATTTTGCAGTGATTATGTAGCTTCTGTCATAGTGAGAATGAATATGTTGGCAGGGTGGCTGTGGATGATGTAGTATATGTGTCCTCCACCACATCATGCTGGGAGCATCTTTTACATACACATTTCCTTTATGCCTGCAGTTTTATCCTCTGCTCATTTCTTTTCATTTACGGGTCCTACCCTGTAAATCACTGAGCACCTGAACAAAGAGAAAACCTCAGCGAGATCTATGATTTATTTTCCCTTTCCCCTGGCTTTATTTTATTCTCTTCCTCACAGAAACAACACCACACGCCGTGCTGTGTACTGTATAATCAGCCCCGCACATCCTAGCCTCCTTTCTGCTTACAAAGAGGCCAGCTCTTTAGATCCTGGCAGCCTTTTTACCCAAAGAAAGCTACAGAAGTCGGAACTCACAGTAAATTATAAATACGCCATAACCTTTCTGTGTGAACCCTGCCTTTCATCAGCCCCGCATAGTCAGATGGTCCTGGGCAGGCTCAGCTATTGTGAGCTGCCCTGGCTAATTGTTAAACATGTTCTTGTCAATCAAGCCTATCCCAAATGGCAACTCCTCAGCCGGCACTACAATGAGCTGCCTGAGCCGCACTAGCCTTAGAGGAGTAATTGCCATCCACTCGCCAGAGGCCCATCTCCATTCCATTACCAGCTGTACAATATGAATGGCTGGAGCCTGTTGTTGACTGCAGACCTATTCAAGCTCGCACATGTGCTGAATAGTCCCTTTTTCTGTGGCTTGTGTTTCATTTCCACGCGGACAGGCCAAACAGGAGGAGAGGTAATTGCATTTGTGATGGCATTGTGTTCACAGACGGAGAGGCATATTCTCCTCACTTCACGAATCAAAAAGCCGCAATAAATATTCATAGTGAAAAAACGACAGAGTCAATGAGGAGCTTTGTGTGCGTGAGAGCCAAAAGAAGTCCACCGTTACGCTATATCACACAGTTCAACAGAGCTGTCCTAACTTTATTTAGCTGCTGTAGCTGAATTGATCTCCCGGACGAACCTCGTCTAACTCGGTTGCATGGTTTGTTAGGTTCATGTAAGCATCTCCAGTGAATGAGAAAACACTCTATAACCTTGGCGGAGGCCACTGGCGGCTGGCACATAATACAGAACTGCTGAGTTATCTCACTGTGAAAGCAGCAAAAACAACTCTCAGATAAAGACACAAGAAACTAGATGAGTGTGTCATTATTGTCAACGGCAGGAAAAATAAAAGAAACATGCCTCTGACAGAGGGGAAGAGCCACTCTATGTGGAATAATGAGAGGCTCTGAAACGGTCACCAGCCACAGTAAATGTCTCTGGCTTCAATAAAGCACCGCAGCAATCTGTAAACCCAGATCTATTCTTCGGCCTCTGTTCAAGTGCTTTTTCAAAGGCGGCTGACACTTCAGAGGTGTCGTTGAAGCCATCTCGAGATTTTGAAATGGATGTGGGGATGACGTTAAATGAAGGAGTGGGATCTTTCAAGCATATCTCATTCCAATAAGCTGAAGGGGTGGGTTTAGATTCAGAATGGTTCCACTTGGCTGGAGAGAAACATTTTCTGAATTTAAACGCTAACCAATTCTTCAGCAAGCCCTTCGCTCACATGAAGCGTTAAATTCAACTCAAAGCAGCAGCAAAAGAGATTTACATTTTCTGTATACAGGCTTTAGAGCCTTTGGTTTGGCTGAAGATTTGCATTAAGGGGATTTTTTTCTCCCCCACTCCCATCTAAGAAACTTTGCAAAGTTTAATCATGGCTTCTGTTGACGCCCCTGGGTTTTGTATGTTAAGCTGTATCCCTCTAGCTGGGAAACAGGAAAACTTCATCATAAGCTGTTCCAAAGTCTGAATATAGATTTCACAAATCATTCCAACCAGGACTGTACATCTAAAAATTACCCCCTCAAATATTGGATTTGTAATTATGGCCTTTTGTGTGGCCTTCCTGGTGTACAACTGCACATTAAAAAAATCCAGCTTTAAAGGAAAGCCTCATTAAAAACCAACTTTTCTTGCAGCAATTCTCTAAGCAATTTCATCTTCTGCTTAACACAGTGCCTGTTAATTTAGTTTTTAAAAAAAGTCTGCATTTCAAGTTATTCATTTAAGTCCCCTCCCAATTTGAATGCATTTCTACAGCAGTCTGGGTAATAATCCGTGGTCCCTACCCGCATGCCGAGCTCGATGTTCTCGCCGCCGTAGACCTCCATGCCAGGATCCAGTAGTCCAATCTCGCCAAAGTATTCCCGATCAACCACAAAGGAGCAGCCAATCATAGCTGGAGTTCTAGATGAGCAGAGAGAGAAAGCATCTTCTGGTTATTACCCAGCCACACAACTTATGTACACCCACAGAGATTGCTAAAATAAAAAAGTAGCCACTGTCACTGAGGCAGAGATCATCTTTTGTCCATTTGGGGCAGCTGAGTGTGTTGTCTTATGCGCTGTTGTACCTAAAAAGCTCTTTATCAATGAGGATATTGTTCTGTCTGAGCTCATCACTTTAAGCTACAGCTTCAATATTACACATTATCATTTGATGCCTTGTGAAGTAAAGTTAGTTAGCGAAAATGAGTGCAGCTTTAATATTTAAATGAAATTAAAAGTACTAAAGAGGATGAAGAAGAAGATAAAACATGACAACAAACTCTTTCCCATCCCAGTCAAGAGCAACAATTCAGAGGGGCATTCTCACTGAAATTGTCAGATTTCATTAAATCTATCACCGAAGTTTTAGCAATGGAACCTAAAAATAATCTCAACACTAGTGCTACTTGAAAGCTACCAAAGTTCGGCTGGTAGAGCAGGAGATAGAGTGTTTTTCACAAAAGAAAGTGGTTACTTTCCACCTTTACTAAAGGAAATGGTCCTACTTTAGCCGCATCCCCCCAGGGCTGCTTTTCACTACTATTATCTGTCAGTTCTTAAGTGCTCTGGGACAAAGCCCCACAAAAAGCATTACATTCATACAGAGCACTGAGCTGCCTTATTTTTTTTCTCTAAAGTGACCAATGATTGGCTTTATTCTTTTTTCTGGAACGGTGCCCGGAGTAAGTCCATCATATATTATTACACACATACGTACACACACACACAGAAAAGACAAATATGTGTCAGCCACTTCAGCATGAGACATGGCAGCAGGAAGTAGTACTAGATGGAGGGAGCTGCATTGTGATTCATTGACCCTGAATTGAATGAGTGCATTGAGCAGTGTGAGAGCCAAAAAGAATGGTGCTTTCAGGTTTAGACCCCTTAGTGTATAAGGCGCTTTCTGGACTACCACCATGGTGTATTATTTTGAAAATCCTTGAGAAGAAGATAAATAAATCTCTGACACAGGTTTGTAAAAGAAAAAAAAAATCTGACTGTGATATCAGAAAAAGCCTTCCTAAACATTTTGCTGGCATAAATCATTAAGTATCACCCATTATGGTTCAGAGTACCAGCTGTTTGCCTCACAGTGATTACCTATTGAAAGTTAGAGTCTGCCACTTGTGTCTGGCACACCCTACTTGTGGTAGTAATTTGGTAGTTCTCTTGCACCCAACAAACTACATGACAAACACTTTGTGTTAAAATAAATACTCGCATAATGCTGGGAATGTCTTTTCCTATCCTTTGTTAATTATTCTCAAAACCTTTGTTCCGCACTTGTTAAAATTCCTGACACTTGCCCACTTATACATCCTGGCTGACGTAGCCTCGTACAGTCTTTGTTTAAATTATAAGGTGGCGACAGGGAGGCTTTCAAGTGCCAGTATTTGCAGTCTCTGCGCAGATAAAAAGACAGACACAGCACCCACTCAGCGCCGCTCACCTCATCCTTTCTCCTCTCTTGACAGGTGACCTACCTTGCCTTGTCTGTGCAGTGCAAACTTTGTGCCGCTCTCTTTAGAATAAGCTTCCTGGCAATGTAAACAGCGATTCTGTGTTTAAGTGCAGCCTCAGCAACTTAACGGCACATCGGGCGCATGTGATGATAAAGCGGAAACTTTTGGCCGAGCACGTTCGTTACCGTTTGCGATGCTTCCCAAGACTGCTAATTTTGCACACTTTAGTGGGTCATGGATTGGTAGTGTTTAGTAGAGAAGGAGAGAATGTATAATAGCAAAGTTTAGGTAACTCTCTCGTTTTTCTGGTGTGCAAGGTGATCAAACATGCAATATTTAGGCATGAAAAACGAATTCCCCTACTTAAGCCAATTAACTGAGGCCAATTGAATTAATAATTGGAGCCAGCTGTTCCTCCAAACATGCAGAAAATAGAGAGGCTGAATTCTATACGTGTCCACTTCTGCTTTCGAGAATCAGCGACAATTTCATTCCTGAGTCACGATTTTACAGCAGCGTTCAGCAATCAGACAAAGAGAAATCAATCACACAGCAGAGGAAGCAGAGGTGCCCATTTCTCCATAGACAGAAATGTTCAATAGGCTTTGATACAGTGCGACCACAGATCCCATTCTGTGTGACCCTGCCATCAGTTGTGTGTGAAATACAACACTGTCTCTGGTGGCTTTTTTTCTTTGTATTATTTTGTGAGCACAGCACATGACACACACAGCCATTGTTCTCTCTCAATCACCCCCCCCCATCTTTGTTTTTTTTCACCTACACTGTTCCCCTGGCCCTTCGCACCAGCATGTACACAGCACCGAGGACTCAACTCCCTGAGATTTGTCAGACAGCATCTTGAAAGAAAAACAGGACAAAATAACTTCTGGACTGTGTTAGACATCACAGATTGATGATGGAATCTTCCTGTGGATTTCTCATTCAATGTCATAAAGTTTAGATATTTTTAGTGTACAGATGGTCAGCCTGCAGGGCTCATCCGCCCTCAACACCGCTCAACTGAACTGGCCCTCAAATCGTTTGCTTGCGGTATGCAGTATGAACATCTGACACGTGTATGCAATTTGGCAAGATAAAGACTTTCCTTTAAAGTGGCTTACTTTTCTCCCAGATGAAGACGCTGCTGTTCAAACTGCTTTTTGAACCTGAGACATCTGGTTGTCTGTGACCTCCTGTTCGAGACCATCTGACAGCCCCGATGCTTCAAGGTAAAGAATGAGGAGGAAAAGCAGACTCATTTTTCTGTAAATTTATAAGCAGTTTATTAAAAGTAATTGGTTGTTTTTTCTTTAAGCTACAGACTACTTTCGAAATGAAAGTTGATCTTTAAAATAGTTTTAAAAGGCCTGATAGAAAATAAAACTACTTCACTAGAATCATCTGCTCATTTTATTCGTGTCTGCATCATTTATTGTTACTCCTGTTAAAAGTGCAGGCCTGTTAACTATTTATTAACCAGCTTTTTGCTTGTGTATCTAGTAGAAGAACACACTCCTACCTCCCTTTGTCAGTCATATACTCGTCTGCATTTAATGCATTTAAACCTGCTACATCCTTTTTAAGCGTCTGTTTAATCAGGATGCTTGGATTGAAGTATTTTGCCGAAGAATTCTTTTAACAGTAATTGCAGAAGGTGCAATAACTGTGTCTGCTGCTCATTCCCATCAGATGCTCTAATTTTCTGCCTATAGGTAATTTAAAATCCCTCATAACACAGCAGATGACAAATAACATATTATAAAGCATCACTCCTGTGTACATAGAGGGCTTTCCAATAAGAAAACAACAGTCAAGTTTTTTTTCCCCCAAGACCACCTGGTCTCTATATACTTCACCCCCTTTTTCTATTCTGTCAATAATCGCTATAGTTGTCTGAGAAAACCTCTTTATGTCAGATCTCCAAAATGGTTGCAAGCCTCTGTACTCTCAGACTGTGGCAGTTTTGTTCAGTCTTGTGCCCTTTTCCTCGCTTTGTTGTTGAATGTGTCCAAACAGCCAGAAAAGGCTTTGAGACTGAGCTCTGAATGGCAACAGAGCATCTGTTGTTGATGGGCAGAAACCGCGAGGAAACAAGTGGGAGAATGATTTCCAATAGAAATCCGCACAGCCGACACACTTCAGCTGGGCCTTGAGGCGATCAGTCCATTTGCAGCAAAGTGTCAATAGGGAAACATGAACCAGCTCAGAGGCTGCTTTCTTATCTTTCTCGAGTCTAGCACTTGATGCTCAATAATACATGATTTTCATGGAGGTTTGATAAGACATCCAATATTGAGGTCCACGGTGTAAAATGTTATCACGTTGTATGTTTGTACGGGACAAACTGTATCAAATGAAACTATTAGCCTATGTTAGACCGAGCGAGGTAATGAAACTGGTTTGGAGATCAGTTTTTATCATCTTTGGTCAAAATCTGACAGTGTGTGTGAACTTTTAGCTCCTAGTAGTTTAAGTAAAAAAATATCAGCAAACATTGTGGTCATAAGTATCAGTATGATTCACGCTTGCTGCTTAGTTAAAAAGCAGCAGCCCAGGCTTTACGTGGTACAAATAAAATAAGGCTCCTTGCTCAGATTCCAGACACTGTTTAATTTGCTGACAGCTTTGAAATCAGGACGACCTTAAAATACAGCAGGTGTTTGACCTTCCCATTAGCCTCCTAAATCCTTGTAGTGTCTGTTCTTGATACTAAAGCTGATCAGGCTTTGGGCTCTAGAACAACCTTGCAGGGAAGCTTATGCCACAATAGTTATTTTAGTCATGTAGTTGCTTTTACTCTTATTCTGTGACATCTGTTTATGCTCTCTAAGCCTGTCCTTGACCCAGTGGTAACTTTTTTGCACATTATGGACCTCTTGCTGATACTAAATTGCAGCTCTCTGTTGGAAGTTTCCTCCTCGTTCTTGTCTTAAATCTCTAAAGATCATTGCTTAATTTTGCACATAAACAGCATTTCCTTTCCATTGAGCTATAATGATTATTGGCACAATAACAATGTATAAAAAGACAAACAGACTGGAAAACAGTGTTGTAATGTGAAAGAGGTGAGTCATAGTGATGAACCTTCAGAGGAACATTATGTGAATCGGCAGCTCCCTCAGCCTTTACAGTGAGTTTCGACTGTTTATTTGTCCAGACTTACTTTTTTGGTTCACTCTCACCACTCTCATAACATGGCTTTAGGGCACACTTCTTGGGCAACTTCTTTCAGCAAAAACCTGTAAAAATACTCTGTACACTACCTACACGGCCGGCAACAACAGTTAGCGACCAGCTGGCGAACACAGTGAAGCAGCTTAAGAGCCAAATATTTCCCTCAGGAGTCAGCAGAGACAGACAGAGCTAAAAGAGAGGGAATATTAGAATTACAGTAGCCTGGTGTCCACTTGGAAACATGACAAATTAATGATAATATTGCTCTGTTACTGATGGATGTGCAAAGAAGCGGCCCACTTTAGCATCCGTGAACAAGGTAGAATAATTATCTAGGATGTCATTCTACCACTGACTTCTGACCACACTGTGACAAGCACAACAAAAGTGTTGTACTTGTAATTCACTCTTTCCAAAACAAAGCAAAAGTCAAACAGACTATGGACTTTTGTTAACCTTTGGACCATCATCTAGCTTCTATCAAGAGTCAAATTTTAGTTTGGTCTATTTCTTTTTCTATCAGAAATATTCTCACTTTGGAAACATGCCTGTGTGTTTTAACTGAAGTTCTGAACTGAAGATTTTGTAGCATTAAAACTGCAGCGGCAATGCACCAAGCCCAAAGCAACATTTGCAATCCAGCAGTGGCATGAATATGGAAATTAACAATAGTAGAGCTGCCTCATGCTGGCTCTCGTCTGACCTCGCACACTTGGCTCCCGCAGCAGCAGCTATAGCTACACTTCCTCCACTTATAGTATATGAAATGTTCAGTGTGGCCATACCATAAGCAAGGCAGTCATGATATTTTATAAATGGCCATTTGTCTCCTTGCATGTCCCCCTGAGATCCATGTATTTATTCATTTAGTCAGAGAGATCAGGGCTCAGTGGCAGCAGGAAGTGTTAAATTGGCCCATGGGAGCGAACTACCATGTTTATTTAAAGGGCATTTTAATACTCATGGCCACATTTGTTACGTACATGTTGACCTGTCTTTATTTGTTTGTTGTTTGTTTTTTTCCTTATATTTTCATATTTTGCTCATATTTATTCAAGAATCCGGCTCAGCTATAGATTCTGAATAGTATCAATGAGCATCAAGTGTAAGACATAACCTGCAGTTTTGCAGCTTTCTTGCAGGTTCTGAACAAATTCCTGTTACTGTTGTTTTTCTGTTGTTGTCATGTTCATGCAGACTCAGCCACGCTGCCGTGGCAACATCATTCGCTGTTCAATGATGTAAGATGTTCTCATTGTTATGGCGGTGCCGACCGATTCTGATTTGAGCACTGAAAGAGAAGAGGCTGGTGGGCTGCATGGCTGATAGTGTATCACATGTCCTAATAGTCTCCACACTGACTAGAAAACATGGACTGGACAAACAAGAAATCTGACTCTTTCCGCTTTAGCTTGTAAACATCCAATGATATTTGAATTCTCTGTACCTATCAGGTCACCACTTTATGCAGATGTATGCAGTAAGCAGAAATCCTAACCCCAGATCCTGTGTCCTGTTGTCTTGATAAATTCAGTCAAATGTACCTTTCCACAGCACTGATCACAACTCTGGAGTCTTACCATGGTCTGCTGGGTAGTTTCTCTTTTTACCAGAGATGCTGTTTTGATCCATTAATTATTTTGAGTCCGTTGTGCTTTTTTTTCTTATTATGTTACTTTTAAAGAGCCTCAACATTTCTTGCATTAATGTTTCACATTAAAGGCCCTCTAAAAACCACAATGCCACCCTGTCCTTAATATGAAACGCCTGCAAGAGGTTAATTACTGACAGTAGCTAAACAACAAAAAATTAACAAAATGGAATAAATTTGAATTAATTAATGAATTGATACAATATTTCTCCAGGGAAAAACATTACTCAAGATTTATTTATGGAATTAGCTTTGTGGGAATAGATCATACACTTTTTTTTACACTTTTTCTTCTGGTCACTCTCCATGCTGATATATACTAAAACCAAGAGGTCTAAGCACATTTCCAGTGTCTCACAGAAGAGTAGAGTAGTGAAGTGAAATGCTTTAACAGGAAGCTCTTGTCCACAGATGAAGCATTCAATTAAACTCTGGGCTCTGTATTTAGTGTTACTATGGCTGGCCACGGCCAAACAGAAGTTGATTGGAATATAAGACCATTTCAGCACAATGCAATACTCCTGTGCTCTTTCTCAGTCAATTAAAATCCAATACAATTTGACCTAGGATACGGATAATCAATTCTAGGATTATACAGAAACATGATACAAGCCAGTGCTGTCCTCCAATCAGCGGCGGTATAATGGAATGCCCTGCTCATATTCAACACACAATTACACTAATGACACCGCATCGCCGCTGCCTCGTGATCCTGCATCAAAATGAAGACATTCATCATGGTAATTAGACCGCTTTCCACAGGAAGGCTTTATTTGTGTGTTTGGGTGACACGTCAGACCACAGAGCACCTTAGTTTGATGGCTCCACACATGAATAAGTCATATCCCGGGGCTATCCATATTTCATCAAACATCCTCATCTATAATAGACGCCGTTTGCCAGCCGAGGCCCTCACCTGATAGGGGCCGTCTCATCGCCCTTGTCCAGCCACTCCTGCGGAGGGATGATGTACATACACCACAGTCCCCAGTTGTAGCCATGGGCGGCGTTGGCATACTGCTGCACCTCAAACGTGTTGTACTTGATGTTGTCTATGGCGGGCAGGATGATGCGGGTGTGATCCTCCTTCATCCGGGTCAGAATGGGTTCAGACCTTTGCAGAATAGAGGAAACAGGAGTTAAGAGAGTCCCTGAATTAAGAATGCAGAGGCTTCTCTGTACTGTTGCAAAAGGTGAAGAAAGGGAGTAACAGGAGAACTGTGTGCTACAGGGCAAATAAGAAAGAGCTGCATATTTTCATTCTGCCCTGTAGAAGCTTAAAATATGAATACTCCAAAAATGTTGGAATGAATAAATCTGGTCAAGAACCTATTGACCAACTGGCTGATATAACTGACCAAAAATGTAAAGTGAAAGCTGTTAATGTTTGCAGAAACTATGTGCGTGAAATCAACCCAAAAGTTCTTTAACAGAGAGGTATTTACTGTGGATCCTGATTCCACAGAACGATGCCAGGATCAGCTCTGGATGATTGCAGATGTCGCCTCAACTTTCACTCTGGCGCCACATTTACATGGGTTTTCAGCGGCGATGTACTCTGCTGACTCAGCATTTATGCGGCATCGAAACGACTGCCAGGATCCGCTTCCCTCCGCTGTTTATGATGTGAAGGTCTCGCAAAATGAATTTTCCGCCGAACAACAAATAATATCATATCATATTTTATATCTGCTGCTCATGAAAACGAAATGTCAAAATGTGACACTTATCCCAGCGAGAGACTTGATAAGAGGTAAAACCCGATAAAGCAAAACACATCAGGTGAAAAGAGAAGCTTAGACTGCTTCTGGGGAAAACTATCCACTCTCTCCTATTTTTTTCTTTCCCTCTCTGTGAAGGATTGCGAGTTATTCTCTGAAAACGGCCTCGCTTCGAGCGCTTGCCCCACTCCTTTGCTCCAAGACAGCTTTGGCTGGCAGAGTTTTTTTTTTACTGCAGAACACAAGAAATGGAGAGCACAAGCCCACATTCATGAACCTTCTTAGCAACTTAACAGGCCAATAAAGACTTTTGTCTTTGTTCATGGAGCAAGGGATGTGAAGAGGACTCATAAGTCACTGGACACTGGAGTTTGAAGTTTTGATTTAAGACTTAAGGACTAACCCTGGAATTTTAAAAATAATGTAAAAAATGAATTTGAGTGCACTGGCGGGAGCAGTAATAGTTCCTGGGAAGAATCAGATTTTACATTAACACATTAACAATTAACACTGATTTCTTTTGAAGGTATGGCTGTTATTTGTCTCCTCCCAAGGATCTGATGAGAAGACTGGTATCACTCTTATGTTTGCACCTTCAGTACTGAACTTGAGCAAGGGACTGATTAGCTTTGGTCATCAAGAAGACTGGAAAGAGACAGCCTGGCTCCGTCCAAAGCTCTAAAATATACACCTTCATTTCCATCCATCCATCTTCTAACCCACTGTATACTGCACTCAGGGTCACGGGCACCTTCATTTCCTTGAAGTATTTTACTTGTTCAATCTGAATACAAATGGAGGGGTTGTAAACTGTAATCTCAATCGCTGTGGATGTGGACACACGTGCAAAAACTTCAATCCCTCTCCATCTCCTGAATGAATATAGAAACTCCCTGAAAGATCTATTTGCATACTGATACCATCATTGCGGTGATATCTCAGTCATCATTATCAAACAACAGATTCATGATCAGCAATTTATTTATAATGCTAAGATCGAAATAGACCTGAAAGAGGAGGACTTCACAGTTCAGGATAAAATGAAAAGGTCATTTAGAGGCTCAGAGGTGAATAAACCGAGTGATCGCTCACCGACACAGGCCGAACCACTCAGCCAATCATAAGTTGTGACATCATCCAAAGAAGTTTCAGCCCACATTTTCACTTAGCTTTAAACCATTCTTCAAAGTAAAAGCTGTTCTCTGCAGTTTTGTTAACAGGTCTTCTGTGTCAACACTTAGTTACTGTGGGAACTTTAGTGTCATTTAGAAAGACTTACACTGGTAAGACAAAATGCTTCTGATTTGGTGCCTGTGTTTTTGATCACTGGAATGTTTTTCCTGTCAATTCCACGTGCAGTAAGCTCCCGCAATTATTTAAAGCCTTGGCTAAGGGCAGCCCGGTCTTGAGACCCATATGGCACAGACCAACTCTGAAGTGCTGCCGGCTACGTTTGTATAATCTTCCCATGCTGAGCGATGATCTCCACCATATCTTCAAAGCAGCCTTTCATATGCTCAATTCTTCACATGATAGACTTGCAAATTTAAAAAAAGACAGTGCAATTATAAGATGATGAATGTATCGCTAAAGAACACTCTGACAACTCAACCTTCTCTCTATCTCTCCCTCCCACCGACTTTCTTTCTCTTCACCCTGATCCCCCCCGCCCCTCCCCCCATTTACTTTTCTTCAAAAAGTGAAATCCACTTTTCCTCCAAAAGCAAAATGACTACTTATCACATGAAGTTAGGAGACAGAGAGCACAGTCGAAATGGGCCGAAATTGAACTTGGACGAGGATATCAGTAAAATATGAAGCAGTACTTAGAGAAAGCCAGCATTTAATAACATGAGAGTGGTTGGTATAAGTTCGACAGCCGCCATTCAGAGGGGCTGGCAGATGGCTCTTCCTGTCTCTACTCCTAAGCCGTATTAACTGTTATAGAAATATGTTTGAGCATTTTCTAACTAATTTGTGCCTTTGTTGATGGTCA
>JBAJHX010000076.1:5423119-5439753 GCA_037176925.1 Amniataba percoides | reverse complement strand
ATGGATTGTTGGAGCATTACGGCCACCGTAGTCAGGAGCCTCGCAGAGTGATACATACTGTGTGTAATGCGCCTTATAGTCCGGTGCGCTTTATATATGAAAAAAAGATCGAAAATAGACCATTCATTGACAGTGTGCCTTATAATCCATCTATAATCTATAATCAGTCTATAGTGTGGAAAATACGGTACATAGATTAGTAACTGTAAGGTAACTACTAAACACAGTACTCAGTACAGAAAACAGTAATCACGTCACTCAAATGAATAATTAGGTAACACATTCATTCCCAACACTGATGATAACTAGTAACTTCACACACTTGTTGGCAGCTCCAGATTGTGTGAGACTTTAAATAATGTTGGGAAACTGTTTTGTTCAGCAAGCCATCACTGCTTTATAAAAAGCATAATGGAGACATGAGAGGGCTCATATCTGCAGAAAACTGTTTTGATCTTTGGCAGCCTAGATGTGTTTTTAACTAATGATCTGTATCAACTCCAACTGAAGGCTGTGGAAGTAAGAAACAAAGAAAGAAAAGAAAAGCAGCTCTCATTTGATTAATCTGACTGAGACTCTGTCAAGGTTGCTATGCAGGTTGTTGCACAGTGCGACTACTGAGTACATCCCAGTGCTGACGTCTTCATTCCAGCTGGGTTGTGACATCTCTCCTCCCCTGCTCGCACAGATGAGGCTGGCTGTCATCACTGGAAACAAAGTTAGCTGGGTAAACAGCCAGTTGCACAAATTGCCGTGTGTGTTTCGTCGGAGGAGAGATGGCTGTTTGAGCTTCTCCTCTAGGTTACTGCTGAGCGTTCCACTTTTCTTAGGGAGAGATTAATAAGGATGCTTGTGGCTCTGAACAGCATCTACACCTAGCTTCTGACTTTGGCTCACAGCATAAATCAGCCAGTGAAAGTATGAGGGAAAAAAAAGCAGTCTAATCCCCTGTCTGTGAGACGGAGGAGACGCAGCGAGTGGAGGGGCTGTCGCCAGTCTTTTTCCACCTGAGGGTCTTGACATGCAGCGCGGCTGCTGCAGGGAGAGGAGGTGAATTTGGGAGCAGTGACCCTCGAAGCAAACGGGACTTAGCATTTGACACCAAATTAAAGCAACCACTGAATCATGGAAACTTCTCTGTCTTCCTGTGGAGGTGTTGCTTCCCATTTCAGTGGAACTCGAATGTTTAACATGAACAAATGGGTTAAAGTTACAGTACATACAGGGTTTTGTTTGGTACTTGTACTTGAGATTTTTAATTTACGCTACTTTAAACTTCTTCTCTGCAGTATTTGAGGGAAGCTGTTACAACCATGTACTGTACAGATTAAGATTTTCCAATAAAAAACATATGGGCTCTTGCCATTACCAAGTAGCAGTGTCTGCTAGGGGCCAGATTTAAAAGAAGTTAAATTATCCACTAATATTTCACAAAACAAAAAGCTTAGATTAGAAATGAAGAAAAGGAAACTGTGTTTCCTGATTGACATGATTAAACTACAGAATTGAGTACACATAAATGAAAACTATCTCTAGCTGCCACAACTGTAAAATGCAATATTGATGCGTCAGTATCAGGAATCTGATCATGTGTTATGTCATATGTAAAAGGAAGCATTTTTCTACTTTTACTTTTGATACTGGTTTAGTATATTGCTAACAATCAATATCAATATTAATAATATCTATATTTTTACTTCAGCCATTTGCTTTTGTTAAATTTCTCATGTTTACCTAAAGGATCTAATGTGGTTCTTGTACTGATTTTACTGCATTTCATCTTCACATACTGGGATGAAGGTCTACTTTTATCCAAAGGGACTTCTGCTGTTGGGCGACCTCTCTCGCCCACAAGAAGTTACAAATAAATGAAAAGCAAAAGAAAAGTGAAACTATAACATAAAAAGTCTCCTAAATGTTAGTTAGCAGTCTATCCAGAGAGAGCTGGACTCATCAAAGTTAGACCTTCATCTCTTTGGTGTCCTTTGGTGTAAAGCGCCTCAGAGTCCTGGCTCGCTGTAAGCATTTAGTACTGATGTCACGTAAAATCATTTATGAATAATGAGGCTCAACCTTGCTGCATTCCCATATGGATCAGTCACCGTTAGAAGCCACGTTGTGTCCCCTTGTTTCCAAAAAGCTTTGCATTTTGGCCCTGTCGGTGCTGTTGGGGGTTCTGAACCTGTGCAACGGGTCTCCTTCATCATCAGCCTACCCCGCAGCTACAATATGATAAAAGCCATTAGAGTGTAATAATTACTGGGCTTTGCTGGGAAGGAGAAAAGTTATGGGCCTCCCTCTGATCTTAGCAAATAAAACATTGGACTGCATCCACGGGAAGAGAGTTATGGAGCAGGGAATATATTTTAAAGGACTGGCAGTGCAACATAGCAGCGGATAAATAACTATCCATCATACTGTGAATTTAAAATGAATGCATAGTAGACTGCGCGAGGAGCACCATGAATTCCTTTGGCACCATGGTAGATTAGGGAAGCTGCTGTGTTAAGGGTGGATGTTAGAGAGGCATTGATCATCTTTTGCTTATTCAAACTGTAGTGAGGCCTTAGAATTCTCTTCCACGCTGCAAAGCTTGAATTATATCTTCCTGCATTCTGCCTCCTATGTGGCCCCATAAGTAGCAATACACCTGTATTTAAAATAACCCACAGGATTTCCTGTGTTTCTGATTCAGCCTTCGAACAAACGTCGGTTGTGTTTTGCTGTGTGTTTACAAAGGTCTGCTGGAGTAAAATGATCCCCTTCAGAGGAAAGATATTTACTTGTGCTACAAAAACCACCGGCCGCATTCTTCTAACGGTGGATTCATGGACTTGTCTCAGACAGTGATACAGAAACAGGCCTGAAATTGATCGCTTTGATCGATCACACGCAGACTAGTCAAGTTGCCTGATGGGTAAACTGGCTCACCACAAGTAATGTGATGTTCACTGAATATTTAGAAGTAAAAAAAATGTAGCCAAAGGTAAAATGATACTCCTCATCCTGGCAGAGCAGCCTCTCGGGAATAACGTCCTGATGCAAAGCCCTTCACTGTAAGTGGGAACCATTTTGGCAGAAGACTGCGTGTTTTGCAGAAATAATCTGTGCGGTGGCAATATAGAGGTTATCCACCACATTTATTGGAGACAGCACAATAGTAAATTGGTTTGTTTTTTAAGTCAGCCGCTCTTAACCCACTCTCAACTTTGTTACATCCGCTTCATTTAAAATTGTGCTCAGGTAAAGTAATGTTTGGATTTCTCTGAATTGCTGACAGATAAATGATGAAAACTGCTGTCAAACCTGAATCCAGTTCATTTTCCCTGCTCGCTGTCTTCATTGATTTTAATGTATCAGTTCTAATGCTATGTGGTTGTGTTGCTGCTCTAGAGATGTAAACACGCTGCTTTCTGCCAGTAACATCTCACTGTATGTGAAGTGTTTTGTGCAACTGAAGAGTCACGTCTTCATTTTGACGTGACAGACTTTTAATGAATACAAAGTCAGAGAAGTCCAACAAAACTGAGCTAAACTGAAGCAGACGAGGAGCAACGCAACATGATTGTGTAATAAACAGAAACAATGTGTTTTTCAAATTTGTTATTTGCAAGTGTCACAATGAGTCAGACAAATTTCCTGCGGTATGTTAATGAGCAAATCCTCCACTCAGAAGCTTTAATCAGATTTAATGTATGCAATGTTTAAAGTAATTCAGCTCCACTTGAAATTAATACTACAAGCTGTACTCAACTGCTGCTCAGTTTATATCCTGTTTTCATTATATGAATCATTAAGTTATCAATTTGGTGGTGGTATTTGCTGGAATTGAATCCTGTAGGGCTCATTAAGCCTTTCCTTGCTGCTAACATGGAGAACAATGAATAGGAGTCGGCCTTCCTGATGTATACACACACACACACACACACACACACACACACACACACACACACACACACAGCCAAAGCTCATCAATGGGAATGTGAGTTTAGTTCAGACCGCTGCAACCAGTGCTGCGAATAAACCTCTCAGCCACCAATAAATGTCACCGGCTGTCCCGGCAAAGGAAATGTGTCACGACGACAAGGCAAACATGCTTTCTGTGCGTGATTTATTATGCCAGGAGTGAGTGTGGCTGTACCTCCACTCATCTCACTGAGCCCCGCTCAAATGAGAGGGGACAGACAGAGCCATCCAGAAAAGGTCAAGCAGTCCAGCCTGCATGTTAATTGTCTAATGTCACAGCAGAGCGGCTCCCAGGAAACAGCTCACACATCTGCTCAAATTATCATCACAGTTGGTAAACATACAGTGGGAGCCGCCGGCGCATCGGTCGTTGAAAGTGACCTGAATTTGACCTTATATTAAACACGTGTAAGGCAACTGGACGCTGAAATGAAAGCCTTGTAGGCATGTACCATGATGCTCTGTGGGCAGCACGCAGCTGCGACGCTTTGTACCAAAGGAAGCTGAAACAGGTTAGCTTTCTGCATCGGCCGCTGCTGTTTAGGACACGGCTTGTACATCATCTTCAATTTGTGAAATCTGCTGGGTGGAGACAACTTTATTCCAGCGATTTCCGTGCCTGAAGCACTATTGTGGCAAATTGGATGAATCTCCAGGGCTTAATTAGTGGGAATGGGATGCCAATTTTGTGATTCAAATATCAGGATATCAGACAGTCATGTCATTTGTTGATGAAGAGGATAACATGAAAGAGATTAAAGAGCAGAAACACTTTCTCCTGTTTAATTTATGTATTCACTGTTTTGCTGGGCTCTCGTTGTAAATGCTTAAACCTGCTTTTGTTCCATTTTTTTGGCCACTTGGAGGCAGTGCAATAAACAGTAGACACAACATTGGCTTATTATCACTTTACAAAGCTGACATGTTGAACGTGTTAGAAAAGAGTTAGAAGTTTATACACATCCAGCAGACACAGAGTGACATTAGTATTCATTTAGAGTCATGTTTCTGGCAACCTGATGAATATAAGTCCAATATTCACTCTTTTTTAGCTCTGTTTTGCTCCCCACTAAATCCTGCGGGAAGCATCTGCCTCTTTAGCTGCTAAATGCTCCACTATGCTCTGCAGAGCTGCAGGGAACTGTTCTCGGATGATAATTCTCTATTGGGTTTATCACTATGAGCAAGACTTTTCGCATTACACATAGACATTTCATCCTTTGTTAATACAAAAATATTGATTATAGCAGCTTTAAAGTATTCCAGAGTTTTCTGCCTACAAATAAAAGTTAAAAAAAAGTTCAGAAGTAATTTCATTATGGATTTTTGCTAACATGAAAGTCTAAATGGCCCTCCAGTTTCTTACACCCTTGCAATAATAACATTTTATGGGACAGAGGAGAGGTGAAATAAAATAATACTTGAATACTAGCAGAAAATATTGCAGTCTTTGTAATGAAAATAGGGTTGTCCTTCAAAAATCTATTTCAGGAAAGCCCATGTGAGTGAAAATGTGTGGGGCAGGCTGACATAATGACATAATGAGAGGAAGGGTCGGTTGCCATTTCTGCCTGGTGAGCGTCTTTTAACGGCTCCCTGTTTAATGGGAGGCAGTTAGATCCTCAGCGGGGAGCGGAGATGTGCCAGTGGTGACTCCCGCTCGGCCTTCTTTCAGTATGTTATTCATGCGCCCTTTTCCTCTGCCAGCCTGAGGGAGGCAGGCCTGTTACTCTGTGCCAAGTGAAGGAGGGCCAAGTGTCGTCTGGAATCTAGTTCATTGTCCCTCCCTCTCCAAACGGGAAAGCTTTTGGGATGTGGTGCCGAGTATCGTCAGCTGCTGTGGGCGTCATGCTGTGGAGGCAACTGAAGCATTTGCCCACATCGCCATGGAGACAGTAGTACGCAGCAGTCTAGAAAAGGACAAGACAAATCCCATCCCTTTTCTTTCCTCTGTTTCTTAAGCTATTTTAAACCTGGTGTTCGAGAGTCCACCCTCGGGGGCTCTCTATCCCTTCAACTGTTACTCACACAAAAAAAAAACACACACAGAAAACACAGAAAACTGTGTCACACACACACCAACACACATGCATACCTAAATATGCACAGAAACTATAGCATATAATGACAGACTCTGGCAGGAGTCCAAAAACTTCAGCTCATTTGTGTATCAGGGCAGCGAAAACAAAACATGATAAACAGGCGGTCTGTCTTTACTGAATAAGCAAACCTGTAGCCACAGTGATAGACTGCAGGTTTAATGATTAGAAGTCAGAGAGGGTACACGAGAAACAGCAGACCGTGATGCAGACGGAAAAGATTTCAGTGATGACCATCAATTAATGTCCAGCAGAGCATAAACAATAAGAGACCAGGGGTTACTCATAACACACTGCAAGTGACCCGTATATCTTACATCCCATTAATAAAGCTGGAAACAGCCCTACCGCTGTCACTGTTGTCGTCCACCAGGATGATCTCCTTCAGCAAGTGTGCTGGCGTGTGGTTGACCACACTGTGGACGGAGCGCAGGATCACCGACAGGGCTTCGTTCACGAAGATGAAGACCACGGAGATCTGAGGAAGGTCTTCTGGGTACGTCAACTGCTTACACCTGATAAAGATAAAGATTCAAGATTATTAGCCAGTGCTGAAACTACCCGGACTTTGTTATCAGTCATGAAATAAACTACATTTTCTCTGGATGTGTTTCATATGAGCCGTTAGCTGACATGAAACATTTACTATATACTCTCTTTCGTGTCAAGATGGATGATAAGATTGATACCACTCTCAGATCTGTCTTCAATATAAGACTACAGCCAGGAAACAGTTGGATTAACTTTAAATCGAACAGAAAACAGTGGGAAACAGCTGGCATGGCTCTGTCCAAAGGTAAGACAATCTCCTTATGATCCGACTTCCAGCTTTTATCATCTGTTAGCTCTTTCCCCCTATTTCCAGTCTTTTTTTTTAAGATAAGGAAACCAGCCTCATATTTACTGTTTAGACGTGAGAGTGATATCAATCTTTTCATCTAACTCTGGGCAAAAACTTTCTCTCAAAGCCCAATAGGCCTTCAAAAAGGTTATCGGGTAATTATTCCAGCAATATATGTGGCAGGGAAAAGGTGAGAAACAGTGATTTCTGCATATGAAAATGTGAATGTGTCTACAGTCATAAGAAAGAATAAATTATCTATATGAAGCAAATAAAAAAATTAACTAAGCAGTGTGTTGGATACAATATAATACGATGCAAACCTTGGAATAGGCAATGTGCAAAAGACGTGAAATAAACATTTTTACTAATTTCCCTGAAACCTCATAAATCAAAAAATTCAGAAAAACCCTTTATGGCCCCTAAGATCCTGCCCATGGTCATACGATATCTCTTCAAGGACTGCTGGAGCTCCCTCAACCTGCTCTGACACAGACACATAAACCTTTCCCACAGCAGACATCTCGACCTGTTAAAGCAGGTGAATCTCAGGTGCAGCTAACATTAACGTCTCTGGCTCTGCTCCATTTAAGAGCTGGCACACGTGCAGTAAATGGGATGCAGACATAATTAATGTGATTAGTTACACGTGTTTGAAAAGTCAAAGTGGTCACCTAGAGAGGTGAGCAGACGGTTGTGTTGAGAAATCAGCCGCATCATTTTCTTCTAGTTTTTCAAGTAAAATGTTCTGCGTCACATTCCTGGTATATTCCCATGCTGCAGACAACCTTATATTTCTCTCCAAAAAAAACAAAAGGACATATCCTGGATACCTTTTTTCTTAGTGCACACAGCCAACAAGGCAAAAAGTAGCACTCTTCTAAGATATCACTTGAAGGCCCACATGCATTTGATGGTGATGCTGCAGCTCCCAGACCTGCATGTTCTGTACTGTACTGTGACTACTGCTGCGGTGTGGCTGCCATACTAAAACTAGTGTATATACTGTGCAAAAAGCACATCTCTCCAGGGTCAGGAGAGGAATGTATGTATTTTATACTCAGTTTGACAGCCTCAAATATCATCTGGTAGCACCCACTCTACCTGCAAGGCTAAAAAGGAGAATGTATTCACAGTATCTTTTTATGTTCGGATTTTATAATATCACTAAGCCATGTAATATTTATTACACTTGTTAAAATTAACTGTATATACTTTTAATTAGAATAAGATGATACATTTAGAAGAAAACTCACAGATTATGTTTTTATCAACATAAGGGGAAAACACTTTTAATGATGAATGAATAAAATATCATCATCACATATCATGCATTTAATTTGTTTTCTCATTATATTATCAATTTGTCATTCTGAAGCAACTAGAAGCATTATGTTAATGTTAGGGAGGAAGTATATGTGATGTAATGTTTTGTACAATGTTGACCTGACAATGACACTAAATTAGCGGTCAGAGGATCAGCAAAGTGATTACAGTTCACCCTGAGGGGGGGCAGACCAGCATCTCTTTTCCTTGAGCAGCGAGCGTGGCTAAAAAAAAAAAAAAACAAAAGTGATAATTGATGTAATTATCTGGGAGCTGAAATACAGTCCAACTTCGCTAATGTGGAGGATAAACTGCACTGTCACATTCGTCTTCCATTAGCGACGGTCAGATGGGGAGGCCAAATCCTGTCAGAGTGGTAAATGCAGCGGACTCCCGGCAGCCAAAGGCCAAACAGGGTTCATCCTCAACTGCTGTGGGAACTCACTCTGTGCAGAAATGACAAAGTGTGGCTGGATGTGGAGTCAAACACGTGCCTCCACTGACAAACCTGGAAAAACCTCGGCTTCTCTGTGCTGCACGTAAAAATAGTCAAAACCGTAGAAACAGGCAGATGCTGCCTGCAATTTGGCCTCCACCTCTTAACCTGTGGCCTCTCTTGGTCTCTCTGCCTCCTTCCCTTGATCTCCACTACGGACTCCATGGTAACCTCCTTTGTACGTGCGTGGAATCCTGCCTCACGTCGCCACTCACACTGACCCAATTAATAAAATGTACACTATGCCATGCAAATGAAAATGCAGCTCGCTCGCTTGGCCGTGCCTGAGTGTGCCCGAAGACGCACGGCAGCCCTGTTATCACTGATGATCTCGAGTCAAACTTCCCTGTCATTATCAGTAGAAATACAGTATTTTCTCACAGATATACTGTGGATTTGAAGTCAGAAATAACAGTGTTGACTGGATGGAGGCACTTAGCTGATTCCTATGGCAACTGTGAACACACCGAGAGCCAACATCTTGTGAATCTTTCCGCGCTGCTCCAATTAGACTACGAACCCAACAGCTGACAAACGCATTTCACTCGCCTCTCCCTTTGTTTCGCCATGTTTTCACATATCTTATTCAGCAGCGCTGACTCATTATGTAGGGATAATGAGGTGGCTATTGTAATTGTTGTGGTTGAATTATTTACAAGAGATTTGGGCTGTAATGAAACACTTGTAATATTGCTCTGTATTAGAATATCCAATTGACATGGATCAACTATAGTATAAACAAATTCATGTGTTTCATTTAGTCTCAGTAAATCAAGTTAAGCTCTCTTCAAGGCTTTCGCAAAACACCGAGGCAGGGTTGGTGTTGCAGCAACATATTGCATTTGCCAGGTGGACTACCAGTCACTTTAAGTGTATTAATGAGACAATATAACACTATATTGATTTGTCAGAATGTATCAGTCTCACGTGCCATCGAAGAATATAAGTTGTGATAGAAGAAGCGAGCGAGGCTGAAATGCAGTCCTAAAAATCAGCTCTTGGCAAAGATGCTGTTTAAAAATGAACCCTCTCATCATACTGAATCCCAAATTAGGGGCTGCTACAGAAAAGAGCATCCTTTATCTCAACTAATAAGATACAGCAAGCCTGTCCAAATGAAACTGCGGTGCTGCATGCAATCACTGCCCATAGGACGAGATGACCAAACGCTCAATCTGCTGTTCTGCTGCGTTATTTCTGCGCAGTGAAGCATAAAAAACTTGATGGTCAGTGCTACCTTGGACATGTTTTGTTCAAAGACAAGCACGTTCTCTGCGCTTCCACCCGCGCTGTGAGCCATCTGAACTCCACTGGTGCTCGGTGCCCCGATACCCCCGGTGAACTGGGATGTCAGCTTGAGTCAGCAGCATCCACGAGGTCAGGCCGCAGGGGGATGGCCACACAGCAGATGGATCCCAGTGTGGTGCTAAAGTTACATCCTCCTCTCTCCACCCAATGGAAGCCGCCTCGTACTTCACAGCCACTGGTTCGTGCGAGTGTGTGTGTGTGTGTGTGGTGGCATGTGTTAGCGGGTTCTCACCTTTCAACAATGAGAATTGGCAAGAGGGGAACTAGCAATTATGTAGGACGACACAACAGATGGTATCTTATTTACTTGTGAAATTCTATAGGAAATGTTTTGCATATCACAATAAAATGTGAGCAAAAAGGGATTTCTAAAATTACCACTTTCCCTTTGGGCTTTTACTTTCCACTTCGATCTAATGGAGCATAACTGGGGATGGCACACTTGTCACGTCAACTTCCATTGTAAATGAATCTCTTGCAATTTGAGCCGGTCGCTTTATATATTAATTGTCTCTCATTTAAACTGATTCAACTAATGCATACTGCTGCACTTTAAACTGTCAGTTAAATGAACTTTAAATGAAAATAGGATGTGTACTTTGACTAGACTCTCTTTTCAAACATAACTGAAAAGACGCTGGACCTGTGGACAATGGTGAAGAAATAAGGGGCACTAAAACATTTTGGACATTAGTTAGCAAGCTCATACAATGTTTTTCCAGCCTTGTAAAGATGACAAAAAGGTCACACTAGAATTAAAAAGGACAGCTGGTGTTATATAGCCAGTGCCTCAATGAGTTAGGGAAAGTAATTTCTCTCATCAATAGTAGTCATTATAATTTGAATTGTGATGATTTAATTAAACTAGATGCCTGAATGTGTTATCGTCATGGTTATAATTAAGATATGACTATACCAGGCATTAAACATATCGTTTCCATATCACTTAGTGAGAGAAATTTCGGAGTTGAAGGTAGGCTACTTCTAACTAACCAAGTTTTCTATCACTAGTCACAGATCACTAGTTTAGCTCAAGTTTGATCATGAAATTCAGAACAAAAGATGATTATGTTTATTATTTTACTAAACTGCTGCATCACTGAGCAAGTTTTAATGGTACAAAGAACATTAAGCAGACAACATCCATAGTTTTCCTTTTGTTTCTCAAACTAATTCTTGCTCTTTATTGAGCTACATTTGGCTATTTACACATCCAGCAGATATTGAGCAACATTAGCATTGATTTGGAGTCCTGTTTATTTCCACCTGATGAATTTAAGTCCAATATTCACTCTCCTTTTAGCTCCCGAGAAAAGCATCTGGCTATTTATGTATGTCACCAGCTAGTTGCCAACTTTGTTTGTCTGCTATTTGCTGCTCGACAGGTAGTGCACAGTGGTTTTGGAGCTTTTTTTCCTCTCTCTCTCTGTTGCAGCCAAAATCTGCACTATGAGAGCGAATAATGAGTTGCGGCACAAAAAGAACAAAACAACAAGCTGAAAGAAGCTATAAAGCTCTGTGAGGAGGAAAAGCAGAGCATGGAGGGTTTTTCTCTGCGGGTTTCGCCACCATGAGCGACCCATTTCGCAAACGAGTTGTCGCTTCATCAGATGTTACTGTGAAAATATTGATTATGGCACATTTAAAGTTTCTATCGCTGCATCTTGTTAAAGTTGTGATTTCAACCCTTATGGCAGCCCCCCCTGTAGTTTCCACAACATTATTTTATTTATCTATATTTATCAGCAGACTGAGAATGTGCCTGAATCTTTTCTTTGTACAACACTACAGTGCAGAGACAAGCCTCAGGTAGTGACACAAGTCTGAATTTTAAGGCGGTTGGAATATAATAGGCTACAGGTAAATGCCTGAGAAGCACTCAAACATCTTCACTGCTTTAATACCTTACATGACACCCTTACTATAGATTGGCATTGATTCATGCATAGGAATGACAATCTAGTGCCTACAGTCTCAGTGTCCAAAGAAGGCTAGTACTTGCTGTTCTGGACTGGGGAAGCTTCATTTCATGCACCGTTATCAATCACTTCCATTACCGCAGCCCACATGCATTTGACAGCAGAGGTAATAAAAGAAAAACTAAACCACAGAGAGTGTTTATGATGGAGCATGCCGCGTACGTCTATCTATACTTTAAGTCCTGCTCCCGCGCTCCTTTCGTAAGAGTGAATGCACGAGTATTTTGATTGATAACCCCTCTGCTGTATCATTTCAGTCCTTCCCCGTGCATTTATGCTCTCCCTCAGCAACTCCTTTGTTCCCTCTCGCAGCTTTCTCTATTGCCTCTCTCAATCAGCCTTGCCAGGTCTATAAATACAATGACAAATCTGGCAGTGAGTTTGAAGGGGGACTTTTCGCACAGCGGCGCTGCTTTGCAGACACACAGCAATGGCATGGCGGCTGTGCAAAACAAAGTAATGTATATTTCACTCCTGTTCAGTTACACAGCGAGCGGAGAGGCTGCGCTGAATGAATATTACCAGAGGACTATCTTGAAAATGTCAGAGGGCTGCGAGGCGGCCTCATCGCTCCTGGTTGAGATGTGGTGTGAGGCTGGATTTCAGTGCAGAGATCGTAAAGTGATATTGTAGTTCCATTGCCCTAGTTACTGGATCCAATTTAGGGCATCGCTCAGCCTTAAATTTGTACCTGTCTGCAGTAGCCGGGAAGCCTAGTAAAGCCCTAACAGGATGAGCGATCGACTCATCTGTTTGTAATGGGACTGAGCTCACTGGACAGCGCTCATAATTTGACCCGGAACAAGCTTTGACAGAAACAGAGCGCCAGATTAAGATGTATTCCTATCACACCTCCCCCTTCTCCTCCTCCGTCGGCCCACAGCCCCGGCCGCTCTCTCTGACTTTTTTCCCCACTGGCCGCTCTTATTTGCTGTGAAATTTCACATTAACCTCCCGTAACCCGCACAGTGCAGGCAACACCAAAGCAACTTTCCAATCCACGAGCACTCCTCTCAGAAAGATAATCGTTTGCCTTGTCATTTCTCTACGCCCCCCCCACCCCCCACCCTCCCAAACCAGGAGATAAACTCTAGCGCTGGAAAGAGCAACAATTTGCAGCTGGAGCCCTTGCACCGCGGAGACCTTACGATCCCATTCTGCAGTATCAGACGCGCCGGAGATGAGGTAAGCCTGATTCTTCAGCCCGCCTTTCTGGTTATCGCCCTCCCACAGGCAGACAAACACAAGGCAGAGGGTCCTTGGTCAGGCAGCGCATCTGTTGTGCTTCAATATAGTTTTGGATTTAACAGCTGTTTTGACAAAATATAAATCAAATCTTTGGCAAAGTGACGATAGAGATAGAGGAGCGATTAGGAGTAATTGAATAACAATCCCCTTAGAGGAGGAGAACTGGAGGGCAGGTTTTCATGCCCTGAATAGCATTTTTCTATTTATGAGCGACACAAGTTAAATTAGAGATTTTTTTGTTTGTTCCGTGGGCACCGGTAATCTCACCAGCATGCTCGCCTTTATTGTTTTTCTCTCCACAGCCCAATGAGCTGTTATCGTACCTAAGCCTCCCAAGGACAGCGAATTGCAGGCTCAGAGTCACCGTAATATAGAGCCTACTTAAGTCCCTTGGTATCTCAGTTAAGAATGTCACTTGCAGAAGTGAAGGGCAGGAGAGAGAAATACAGGCTTGCATGCGGTGAAAGAGGATTACAGGTTTTTGTGAGAGAGACAATTGCGGCTGTAATTATTATGAATTGGTTTTGCTGCAGACAGGCAGGTTTGAAAGGAGAGAGACTTGAGAATGTGCAGATCGCTCGGTCATGGCGATGGACTTTGCTTCCCCGTAGTCATCAAAGTCCTCGGCTCAATGACTCCTGTTCAATTAAAAGCCCATTAGACAGGAGGTGCTTGGTTCCTGCATTTAACCTCACTTCTGCAGTGCTGCAGTCACCTTTTGCCCGCAGGACATAATTACAGAATTAGAAACCAGAAATATGTAACTGTCTTTCACACCATATGAAGCAAAGGCTGGGGTGCTCTGGACAAACACACTGATACGTTGTTTAGTTCTGGTTCAATTTATTGACTTATTAACTAGCTACTTAGACCCACATGGGGAAAACCAAATTCCAATTCCTCTTGTGTCTCAAACAGCCCAAGAAATACCTGACTGGCAATATCACACTGCAACTCAACCTTGAGTGAACAATGACCGGGAAGACAAATAATGTTACAAGGGGACAGCTGCGGCCTTGTCCTTACACTTCACACACTTTTTTTGTAGAAGTGCCACAACACAGTAAGTAGGACACAAGCACGACACTCCTCTGTTGCTTATAGAGATGGCTTATGAAATCTCTCCCATGGCAGTTCACAGGCAACAGATGGGTTTAATAGGCGCTAAGCTTTTGAGTTGATGCTAAAGTCACATTATCTACCATCACATCTAAATCCTGCGATTGGTTCGTTTTGATTTCACACCACAAAACTGCTGCAGAGGAGTCTGTTTGGAGGCGCCCCCACCTTTTCAGGAAATCTTTTCAGGTGGTCTTGGCACAGTTGTTTAGTCTACACCAGACAGTTTAGAGAGTTGTGCGGGCTGTGTACATATCTATTTTCTTTCGGGCAACAGTTAATTCACTTGCGGAGCTTTGATGTTTCTCTTGTTCTTCAAAATGCTGCTTATGTGACGCAAACAGTGAAAGCAGGGAAAACTACTACGTTCGCACTCTATTGATTTCCATTGAGCCTCACAACAAATGTGCAACTAAAGTCTTTATCATACCGTGTGCCAATTGGATAGAGTTCATGAACAGAAGCTTTACCTTGCTGGACACGTCCTATTTCATTTGTGCTCTATATCAGAAACGGACACATGATGGACAGAGAGACACAGGTCGAGAAGAGGGAGGAATCTTATAATGCACCATAAGACACAGTGTGTGTGAAGAAAAATCTGCAGATTCTGACCACAAGTCAGCCACTTCAGCAAACCCCCGACTCTTTGTTAAATATGTGGGGAAAAAAGGAATTTCCTAAAACCCTTCCATTACAGAGGCACTCTCAGCTGACTTTATTAATTAGCAAGCTCCTTTTTACTCGCCCTCCTCCTCCTCCCCGTTCCACTCTTGTCTAATTTTTCCGGGCGTGAAAAAGAGCTCGGAACAAAGCGGCATGGATGAGATGAATTGTTATCCTCGCTAAAGCCCTCAGAAACCTCTCTTGGCCGTCAGATTTCCTCCCAGTGTCTCTGCCTGTCGCCATTGTTCTTTGACACTGTGTGATATAAATGCCACTGGCAGCCCTGATTAACCCCCTCCCCCATGCTCACCACCCTCCCCAGTCCTTCTCCTGCAGCACTTACTGTACCACAGATGTAGCTAAATATAAAATTTATTCTGAAAAGACCATTAAGGCTGTGTGCTGGGGCGTCCACTGGGTCTCTTTCATAAAAATTGAAGTAATTCAAGATTCCTTTAATTGCGACATTAGACCATAGCTCTTAAACTGTCACCATCGTCTCGTCCATGTCCTTTCATGTTGGGATTAGGCCCATCTAAAGTAATTTTATTTTGTGTGACTCCCCATGGCCGGAAGCCCTGAGATGCCCCGTGGCCAAAATCACTGTGTTGCATTGCCAGAAGAGAGAAAGATGCATTAAGTGGAGTTAGGCAGCAACACAGACGGAGAAGATAAAAAGTATCAAGCCGGACGTGTGGACAACTTGTGAGAAGGGGGGCTCTCGAGGCGTCGTCGCGATGTGGATGGCGCGAGTCACATGACAGAGGGAGATAGCTGTGGGTGTCAGTGCTGTGGGTTGTTTTGTTGGTAGCCTCGCTAGCGTGTCTCCATGTGCGGAGGTTTCAAGTGAAGAAACGAACTCTGCAACTGTCCTTGAAAGACAAGTTAAACTCTCTAAGGCAAAGGCAAAAAAAACACGGTACAGCTCGTTAATCAACCTGACGTGTTTTACTTCACATCTTTCATCTATATTTGGTTTTAATGAAGTGGTGCCTCATCACTGAGATTCAAATGTAATCAATGCAAAAATGTTCTACTTAAGAAATGAACTAAATAATGGTTTGTGGCAAGCCAACCTGTCTTATTATACATGCAAAATAATGTTCAGCAGATTTTGAGATGATGTATTCAAAGTCCCCTTCGATAAAAGTTATTTTACAGCTGTGGAGTTTTCACATCACATCACAGAAGTTTCCCTCAAATTCTTTAATCTGAGAGTCTGTCACAAAGCAAAAGACTTCCACAGGCTCTCTTCACAATGTCTGACTGGAGATATATCCGATACTGAAGGGGTACGATTTGCCTTTGTAGTAGAAAGACAACGTCAAGTTCAGAAATCAAATCTTACATGGATGTATCCTTTCATTAATCTTTTGAGAGAAGAACTTCTTAAACTGCAGAGTCAAACAAACAGCTAGCGTGATCTATGACTTTATAACTTACATAGGACATGGTGACCAGCCAGCAGTAAACATACTAGCAGTTTTGCTCACTAGTGGTAGTACTAGCACCTACACTCGCTCCCTTGAGAGTCACCCTAATGAGGGCATGCAGAGGAGCAGCAAGATCTAAGAAGTGGGGAGAAA
>JBAJHX010000076.1:5410284-5423019 GCA_037176925.1 Amniataba percoides | reverse complement strand
GACTGCCAAACACAACAGAAGTGCACTTGTTTGAATTACGTCTGGAGCACAAAACAAATTTATTCATACTTCACCCTGCTCTGGGACTCGTGTCATTTTGGGTCGGTGCGAGTTTACAACATGCCATGTGCCGCTGGGAAACTGGAGGCGGCCAGTGCAAAATTAATGTCATAAACCACCAGGTGTACTGGAATGTCCCCCACTGGAAGCCATTAAATTTACAAGAGTGACATTTGCATTTTTCTCTTTAATACAGAAACCATTGAGAGGCTGTTTCTGATCCGTATGGTACTCTGTATATCTCATCAGCACTCCGACAGCAGGTACAAGGGCCAGTTTTCTGCATAGGAAAATAGGTTCTGAATAAAGATAAGGGCTGTGGGTAAATATACCGCACCTTAAATCAAACTTAAAGCACAAAGCTAATTTGGTTGCCATGTTGTATCAGTCTTAAGAGATCCATCCACCAACCTGTTCCTGACATCTGGCACTTTGTGCATCCTCACTGAGCGCATACTGATATTTAGAAATACAAATATCTCACATTTCTCCTTAGGTTAATAAAGCCAAGTAGAGTTGGTGAACAGTAGAAAAAAAATCATCATTTAGCAAAAGCATAAAAAGCTTACAATTTTCGGCTCACCTTGTACTGCAACTAAATTATTTTGGACATTCACCAAAATAACAATAAATACCAATAATAAGAAGAAGCGCAAAAAACAACTGTGTTCTTGATTGAAAAAGAAAAATTCCTGCCTCACATTGTGTGCCTTCACAAAAATAGAGCCCATCAACTGCAGCAAGGATTAAACTGGCAAACCTTCCAGTTACAAGTTTCTCTAACATTATACAACCCTGCCAGGGGGAAAAACAGGTGTAGTGCCGTGGTTGGAAGGAGAACGTACATGACAGAAAATGAGAAGAAACAGGAGGTGGACATACTTTTTAGGCCTGTAGTCGGGGATACTCCTGTCCAGGGAGATGCGGTCACTGAGCTGAGCGTTGTAGCCATACTCCTCGTATTTCCCCTCGGCATCACGACTGTCTTCTCCCAGAGTGGCAGCCGCTCCCCCCTGGCCGAGGCCTCCGGGTCCCTCGACTAGGCCCATGGGCTTTGCCAAACCTGCCAAGAAAATGACACAACAGAAAGGCAATCATGCAAATGTACACGGCCATGTGTGGAGGCAGACACGGACACACAGAACACGGAGAGACAGGTGAGAAGAGAGGCCATGCAGAGGGGCAGCTGATTGACATTCTCTAACAGTGTGAGCAGGCTGGTGTATGGCAGCTGCGAGACCCAGCGGGGCCCATCTATAGGGCATCATTACTCTGTCTGTCAATGAAAATGCTGCATAACACCCACATGGGCTCAGACATCACAGAGGTAAGCAGAGAAGCTGAGAGACACAGTACCAACATTACAATAGAGGCTGGAGAGATGTGAGCAGGGGTGGAAGCAACAAAATACGTGTTCTCTTTACTGTTAAAATGTTTTTTGTTTATTTTAAAGAAACTGTAATCAAACTTGTACTGAGGGTTTTTTTTTATCTCAAATATTGTGCCTCCCTACGTCTCATCCTTTACAGAGTAAAAACAAAACTCAGATGAAAAGAAGAGAAAATGTGAGTGGAGCAAAAGAAAGCTGTCAAATCAGCAGCTGCAGCAGAGAAGAAGCTGCCAGCATGTCTGCAGCTGCAGGAAGGCAGAGCTCAAGGCCACAGAGGTGACACTCAGATAACACTGTGTAAAGGATACGTGCCACACAGTGTGACACACTCAGTGGTGGAGTGTCAGGGGGTGTGAGGGATGCGGTCGGTACCACACTGTGTTGTAGTTAGTGAAATGTACATAAATGCAAAACAATACAGTAAAATCCATCATGGGGTACGGTTGTGGTTAGCATTATTGTGACACAGCATAGTTAAAAAATCTCCCTAACAAATCAAAAAGTGCGTGCTTTGATTAGAATGACAGTGGGGATCACAGTACAGCAGGGGGCTAAGGACATTGTTTCAGGGTTGATTCTTAAAATGTTTTGAGTGGTATTTTGTCATATTTTGTCTCTCCTACATGAACAATACATTAGCGTGCATATACTTTTTTCCGACCACCTTAAAAAGCAGTATTGCCAAGAAAATGCCAGTATTGTTAACATGCCAAGTGAAATACATTTGCTAACTCTGCCCCTCCTTGCAGTCACAATGTTTGGCTGACATGATGCCATATGAAACTGTCAAGATGTCATTTACAATGCCACTGAAAGGACGTCACACTGCACTGTTTTCCTGCGAGCAGATACTCTTACACATACGAGTGACTGAAGTGTAAATGCTATGTAAATAGCTATCAATTCAGTGGCATCCAAAAATAGAAATAACTGATGGCCGACGACAGTTGAGATGTGGTCCATAATAAATACGGTATTTATGTAATACTGTACTGTATAAGGTTTAAAGATCACTTAATACAGAAGTTTCATTTTCTAAAAAAGTAAAAAGACGATAAAAAAAGAGACATTTGAAGGATGTAGGAATATCATCATCTAAGAGTTAATTATCCAGAGACCGAATGATAAGCACATCATCATTTGGACTGAAATTTCATCTTAACCAGTACTTACAAAAATGCTTATAAAGCATCACTGTCATGGATTTTAAGTTAAGCTGGTTTTGTTGATTGAAGGCTCTCTTATTAAAACACAGATTTTCCCATAGACCTTTTGTCCAACAAGGATCCACCGGGATGTTAATTGAGCCTGTAATGGCTATGTGTGGCTTAATATAGAGGCATTATAGAGGCAGTGTGGAGCAGAACCATTACTGTAAAGTGGTCGTTCCATGCAGGTCCTTTTATGCCACGAAGAATCCCTGAAGAGGGGCCGCACAGTCTCTCTGTGTGCTTACTGGTGAATGAGAACCAGTCTTTGGTCAGCCCCATCATGCTCTTCTCTTTTTGCTCTAACACAACTAAATTCAGCACTGGATTTAATGTGTTGGACTCAAAATACCCCTCTGCTCTCATTAGAATGAGTCACGGCTGTGATTTAACAGAGCGTCACTTTGGTACCATGACAGTGACATTTTCAAAAGAAAGGAGAAAAAATGAGGTGCAGTGTCAAAAATGAAATCTTGGCTGATGGAAAAAAAAATTTTAATCCTTTTCATGGACTCAGACCTTGAATGGACTGTTTGGAAACAACCGGGGTGGGTGGGTGGGTACCTGATGTTTGTATCATTGTGTGTCCTGCTAAACTCAAGATTAATTCCAAACTTAAAATGCTAATGGAATAATTTTTTAAACAGTCCAAATAACACATGAAGAGGAAATAGAAACACATTAGTGAATATGATGCATGTGTGTTTTGTTTAATGAGTATTGCAGCTGCTCTCCATGTGTATAACCACCGCTGATGAATAAAAGACGGGGGCACAGGCGGCAGCTCAGTTTAAAATCTTTGCCTCACCCATTAGTAGGATTAGTCGGTTGTGCAGAAAATGCATTATATTATAAGTTACTCTAAAAGACACCCCGCACATTTAACATTTAACTGTAGCAGTGCTGTCATAATAAAGAGTAAAAGAGAATCGACTACTGACTAAAAGTGATGCATGCTTTAAAGCCATAATGTGCCTGTTAGGTAAAAAGACTTGCATCTTATGTTTCTCACAACTGACATATTCGTCCATAACAAAGCCTAGACACAGAGACGTGATTTCTGTCCTCTGCATATAGTAGGATCAACCTTTATGATCCATGGCACACACAAATTGGAAGTTTTTGCAGTAACTATTAAATGAATTACAAATCTGGAGCATGGAATAATTAAAATCCCTCACTTCAGCGAGTAGATATATATATATACATATAAATACATAACCTGACCTCCTTTTCTGAAAGGACAGTCCATAAAGTTTAAATTTATTTCAATAAGAGCCTGTTGTCAGCTGTATTCATATCTCTCTCTACCGACCTGATGACTGTTTGACAATTTAAAATTCCATGAAACCGCGGGATAATGTCAGATAATTGTTATGCAAGCCAAGCATCCAGTGTGGCCTCCACAGAAAAATCGAGCTGTGTCTGTTCTCCATATCAACAGATGGACACACAGACAGTAAGTAAACAGTGCATACCAATGAAGAGCTCAGCTCTCAGCTTCACCCCTCCAGGAACTGCAGAGTAATCACCATATTTGGATGGCCTCAAATCCTCGGGTGCTACTGAAGATTTGTAATTGGAGCTGAATGGTTGCAAACTGGCTTCTCCCGCGAGAGGGATTTAGCATGCCCCGCACCAGCCAGTGTGGTGGCATTTTGACAAGTATGGGTGGGGTTCACGTCACGGACTAGCCATCTGGCATAGCGGCCCGTGTCACACAATAACACAGATACCCTCCAGAGCCGGAGACTCGAGTCTGGAGGGCCCCTCTGCCTCTGTCGTGAGTCTTGGAAGCACAACAACGTCTGCCAGCTTTGTTTTCTGGTGGCTGCATTATTTTGCCCCCCCAACCCCCCACGTCCCAACCCCTTTACACTTCCTGTGTCCGACTGAAGGAAATTCCATTATGGGATAAGAGAGCTGAAAATCTGATCCACTGCTGTCTGTCTGTAGCACCTCAACATAAATTTAAAGATTTTGCAGAAGCAATCTCATGCTAGAGAGTCTGTATCTGTAACATTAAAACAGCACTGCAGCAAATTGATGCTGAGAACCCAGATGCTTCTCGTGCACAGCAACATTTTTTTTTTGCCAAAATAGATTGTTTACAAGCAAAAATAGAAGCTTTTAATACATTTCTTGAATGGAAGAATTGGACCGTGTTCGTGTGTGGGAAGAGCATCGTGAGCACTGCGAGAATTAAGAGCTCTATTCCCACGACGACTGCATAAAGTTAAAAATGTATGTACATATGATCCTGAGAGGCACTTTGTATAAAAGCATCCAGCAAGTGGGCTGTTATGTTCTGGTCAAAAAAAGATGTCAATGACTAAAGGTCCTCACTTCCCCCAGTAGTGCTGTGACCAAGGTAACTACAAAGACATGCACGAATGTTGGGTTACAAACTAAAAGGAAAATCACTCCTGTAGTATTTAACTACACAACATAAAAAAACTGTATTTCACGTGTTCTTTCACTCCTTATTTCTGCTGTGAGATTCACACTCCACACAGCACATTAGCACTTTCATCATCTCACTTCGAGGCAGTTACAGCCCAGCATCTGCTTCTTCCATTCAAGCCTCATTCCCATCCAAAGTGTCAGCTGGATGTGGATCCTTGAGACGTCAGGCGCCAATTTGAATCTCATTGTGTCCATAGTGTACGTCTGTCTCCGACCCGTTCCTCACAATCCATTTGTCCAAATCGTGCTGACACGATACATTAAACCCATAACAGCCATAAATTATACAGCAACCTTCAGGATGTGTCTGATTTGGCCTTTATAAGATAGAGTCTCGGATTCAAAAATGACCCCATTTTTAATGAATGATTTAAGAGCAAGAGTGGATTTATGCGTGTCCAGAGTGATGCAGCGGCGTTCTAAATATTGATGTTAGGGGAGGGTGGGGGATTCAGTGATCTCTTCAAGAAGAGCAAAATAACTTGTTCTAGAGAGGTTTAAAGCCTTCAAAGGCCAAAACAAATCTATGAAATATTGAGAGCAGGGAAAAGAGCTGCATTAATTCCAGCTGTGCCACTCATAACAGCAGCAGGCTTGTCGGGAGGATAACAGCCCTGATTTGGAAATTGGTAGCACTAGACCTCTAAATTATCTCTAAACAATGGGTTGTTGTCCTTTTTGCAAAACTTAAGCCCATGGGAGTTTGCATGACTGTAAAAGTACACCAGAAACAGAGTGTTTGGGATAAACAGCAAAAACTACAGAGGCAGGAATCTTTTGGTTCACTGCATATCAAGGTTTGTTCATTTGGTTTTCATGTAAAAAATGCATTATGTGCAGGTTTAAAGCTGACAGCTACTTTCAGATGATTAAACCATTAAAGACCCCAATCATCATATTTTCAGCAGGGCTCTCCTCGCCTGTTTGTAACACAGACTCCCAATCATTGTTTTTGACTAAATATGGACTTATTGGACTTAAAATGTTCAATGACTCACTGTTATAAATCAGTGTGTGTATCAGAGTGACTGGCAACTACACTAGCATGTGTTTTGTCCATATTGTCAACGCTGAATAAAAAGCATTCTCAGTCTAATTGCCAGGGGTACTGTGCAAAGCTACTGCTTGCATCTATTAACCGGTTACACTCCTCCTGTGAGTCAGTTTACCTGTTCACAGACAAAATAACATTGTATTTACAATGTATACCTGATTCTTCTTCGATCTGGTGACGGGTCAACTTAGCAAAGAAAGTGTCATTTACATCTGCTTGGTATGTTATGTGTTCATATTTGAATCAGTTATTTGTATTTGATTACATTCTTAGTGCTGGTTGTGAAGTTCTCATAAAAAAACACAAAGAGGCCATGAAAATCTATTTAACACCATTAATTGTCCAGCCTGTGATATTGGCCTGTATGTCTCTCCTTCGCTGGATATCATTATTAAATCTTAGTGATGTAATCGCCGCATGACTCTAGGCCGTCAGTGTAAATATGAGGAGTGCTCGCTCCATCTGAAATTGCCATTATTGTCTGTGGCTGAATGCTGATTGTCAGGTTAGCCGCTGAATTCATTATCATGATTCCTCAAGGCTGAGCAGAATTGATTCTTATCTGTTTCTGAAACAGTTTGGTCGACCAGAGCCTCATCTCCATATCATTATCGGAATATATTTCATTTCATCAGGCTTCACCGTTCTGTGATGTGATGCGGTGTCCCTGCAGCCGCCGCCATTTCACACTGCACAATAACATGTAGGCTCCACCGCGATGTGTATCATTAAGATACAGTCAGAGCATCGAGTGTGTGTCAGCGTGGAGGAAAGAGAAAGGGAGAGTGTGACATTTCTCATTTCTCATCAAGTCTTTGCTCCAGCAGGCTTAGCATATAAACAGCGCTGGTTTCTTTGCCATAATTGGGCATCATAGATAAGAAGCATATCTGGAGCTGCAGCTGGGCCTGTGAGGCTGCCATCCCATCAGCACCTACGCAGCAGGAGAAGGCCGGGAGTGACATGCATGGCTGATGACAAGAGTCACAGTAGGACCATGAGCTGAGGGACAACAGGCGAGCTCAAACAATGGCACATCCAGCGCAGGTCAGAGGAGTAAACCGAATAGTGGCACATTCACTTGCTAATAGCACCATCTGTTTTTGTTTTTTTTTAAGGAGCTTATTTTTAGAGCATTTCTGCCTCAAGTGACAGAATAGAATAAAGAGAGACTGTGAAAAGAAAGTCAGGTAGTTTCATCTGAGTCTAATTCAGTTTAACTTTGACCGCAAGACCAAGCTGATTGTGTTTTCTATTTACTGGATTTTTTGTTTTTGTACGAGTCTATTTTTACATATTTTAGTCTTGCAATTGACCTTTCGCCATATCCCTCCTTTAAACAGAGATTATCCAATCATAGCTTAGCAACAGTAGCTAGGCAGGGCACCTCTGTCATGCTTTGGATATCTGCACATGCTGAAGCAATGTGCATGAGGCTGTGGCAATATACATTTTTTACCCACTAAATTTACTGGCCAAACTTCTTTCATTATGATACATTACATTTGAACATTACTTCTGGTCAGTCCTCATCCTAAAAGCCTCCTTTCTTGTCACATGAAAACATTGTAATTTGGAAACATGAACACCTGTGTACGCTCTGCAGCCAAACTACACATGGTATACTCAAATAAAACATCTTTCCTTGACCAGGTCTTCCACCTGGATCAACTAGTGAGGCAGATTTTTCCTAGAACATGCTACTTAATTTTTCATTGCTTTATTTATTTTCAACACTTTACTATGATACCATGTATGAAGCCATCACGTGCATACCTGAGGACCCTTTACAAGATCTTTGTTTTAACACAAGTCAGGCGAAACATTTAAAAAGTCAACCAGAGATGCCATTTTTGACCAACTCATAACATTAGTTTAATTAACTACACGCACACAGCTGATAAAATCTGTCATAATGCCTGTCATCTCTGCCAGCAGAATCAAGCGTTGCCAGTCACAAATGATAAAGCTGCTCTTGTCTACCGCTGTCTGAAACCAAGGACAAGTTTAAAAAATGACAGAATTTCAAGCAGTAAATCTGACACTGAACCAGAGGGGGTCAAGAAAGAGCAAACTCTTTCATTATGTTTTCTCTGCACTAGTTGAATATCAACAGATCATGCTGGACATCTACAGCTTAGCTGAAATTATCTGTATCAGTACTGACCTTCAGTCAGACTCTTATGTGAAAAATGTTCTTTTCTATCTCTTCCACCATAATGGCAGCTAATCTTGTTTGTGTATGGTGTTCATTTAGTCACTCTCATGGGGCTTCAGCAGGTAAGTACCACCGAGGAGGCATTTGCGGGTCCTAATGCAGTACTTAAGGTCAAAACACTGCTTCATAAGCTTGTTAACAAGCTTAAAACCCTCTCATCTGATTACCTAAAGACGGTGGCATCCACAGCGGAGCAGTGCTGCTGATAACCCTCATGTTGCTCATTTCTGCCCAGAATGGGCAGCTGATAAAGCTTGACCGTTGTTTTCTTGTTGGGAGTCTGGTGACCATCCATCAGACAACCATAAAAGAGGAATTCTGCGACTTGTTTATGTCCTTCAAATCTAATTGGACCTTGCTGCGGCTCCCACGGCAGGTCATTGGTAGGCAATAAACAACAGAGGGAATGGACAATTACTTCATATCGCTGCTGGACATGGTAATAGTTATTGGCGTGCTGAGTCCTCCTCTCACCATAGCTATTCCCAATGGCCGTAGAATACAATTTGTGGTCTGTGCACGATTTAGAAAAAGGGGCAGTGACCTGGGATATGAGGATATGATTAAGTATGCCATTAAAGAGCTCAGACAAATCATGGAGGGTTTGTGATAGCCAGCGAACTTTTCCAGCCTGTTTGCACTCCTCGGTACACATTGCCGCTGTCAAAGAAAAATTATGTAACCGCGATGGATTCCTTTTTCTGTTTGGGACTTGGACTGCGCAGGGGGAGGCATGTGCCTGCAGAGTTCATTTTGTGCAATGTACAACCGCATTTGTCACACTTACATCAGGCCACCGGATTTGTCTAATTAATGAATTCAGCTATTTGCTAAGTGAAACTCAGTTTGGAATTCAATGTAACGACCTGACACTGAATTGAATTATTGCTGAATTTGTCATGTTCATCAAATTCATTTTAGACTCACACCTCAGCTCAAGATGCTTTTATTCTCTTGTATTTCTGTGTTAACTGGAACGCAGGCAGCTGTGCCAGTTTTGCACTTAGTTCATTGCTTGTTCATCTCTTCAGTTCATAATCGACTGATGCTCTCTCCACTTGTGAACAACCTGCAAATTGAGTCCCAACTGCGCTGAAAGGGGAGTCAGTTTTGAGAATCATTTACAAAGCTGATATGATGTTCACTTAACAAAAACGACTGACACAAAATCTCTTTTCACTGTGTATATCTAGCCTTGGAGGAGGTGGATGCCCTTCAGCCAACACTCAATTACCAATTACACTTTTCCAAATACAAAACTCTGCAAATTCATGTTTTAAAAACCGCCTACTCAAAACTGGCATGAGACTAATTGATACACTTCACACACACTTTCAGCTGAGAAAGCCCCAGTGTATAATCTCACAATAAATATTTAGTTAGTAGATAAGTATTTCATTCTCCTTCAGTCCCTCAAGAAATTTGCAGACACAGTGCGTTTCTGTCCCACAGCAGAGACAGTGTATGGAGTTTGACTGGCTCCGTTGCATTGTTTCTATATACAGCTAAGTGACTGAGAGGATGCATTGTACTTTTTGAGAGGCAGTGCCTGCTGGCTGGATGCCAGATGCCAAGCATAACTCAAAGTGACAGAGTGACCCTCAAATAGCTGCCGAAGCTCAGACATAATAACAAGATCATGCAGACACAGTCCACAGTCGCAACTGTTTCGGGGCCGTGAAGCTGTGAAACGTCCTTTACTGACTGTTGGGAAACGGACTGTCAGGCCTCTTTTTCTGGATCTTACTCACACTGCAATCACTTAGATGGAGGCCAACAAAGAAAAAAAGGGAAGTGCTCACTTTCTCTGTGTATTTTCCACCAATCTGCTCTGTTCTTGAATTCAGGGTTTTAACAGCTCTTGTGGGGTGGGGGAGGTGGACTGGAGTTAAAGGGGTATTAAGATATATGTGACCTCTACTGGTGACCAGCATGAAATACAGCCACACAAGCAGAACCAGCCTCCTCCTACACAGTCCCCATCCCTCACAGCCCCCCTTCCCCCTGAGCTACAGTAGTCTGTAATTTACACACATGATAAAGTCGCCTTTTCCCAGGAGAGAACAGTAAGCTAGTAAATAGAAACAGACTTTGCTGATAGATTAGAAATCCATCAGCAACACTGTGCTAAGGGAACGACTCTCCACGTGCTGATTTCTCACTGTTTGGCTGAATAAGACGTTTTGTAGATGACTCAAAATGAGTCCCTCATCAGTGTCGACTGGAAAGGTTGGAGGTTTGGCATGTTTTGAGTTAGCTGAAGGCAGAAAGGCTGCAAATTTAGCAGCCACTGAGTCAGTTATCAATCAGCAGGTCGATTAACCCCCTACAGATGCATTAGGATCTGCTGTTGATTTTCTCACTCAAATATGAGGATCTGCTCCTTTTCCTTATTATATTACCATAGTAACTAATGTATTCTTTATTTTTGGTCACACATACACTAAGAAGATATTTAAAGACATGGCAATGAGCTTTTGGAAAACTGTAACAGGCATTTGTCCTACCATTTTGACATTTAGTTGAACAAATGATGAATATGCTTGTTGAGAAAATAATTGCCCCCCCCTTAAAATATAAATATAATTTCATTGTTGGGAAAATAGTGCTTGACATGATTTTGGAAATGAAACTTCATTGAAGTTTTTAAACACCATTGTCACTAATGTTTAGCTGTATTCATCGTAATGACTTCTAAACTTATAATATTTCATGCGCTGTACCCAGATCAGTCTCTTCAAGCGTCTGCATGAGTGATGCAAAATAAATAGGCCTACCAGGTATCTTTAGCATGAGCTGTGATTGTGTGGATTTCCCACAGGAGAACAAACCGTGAGCAAGACGGAGTCATAATGTAACCTGATTTTAAAGATCGCTGCTCTGCTGAGGAGCCAAATCCACCCCACAGACTAATGGCCATGTAATGAAATACAAGTCTGTCATACCGTTATAGAGCCATTACATTAGACGCTCCCTCAAAACTCAGACAGCTTGTTAAATCTGATATGTTTCACCAGCGCTGCCTCCAGTGAAACGAGCTGCTCTGTTGAGAGACAGACCTCCTCCAAGTGAGAGTCTGTACAGAACTACAGACATCAACACTTGAGGCATAAGTTTATGTGAAGTTTACAACAAGTCGATTATGGGTTAGGGGGTGTCACAGTCTGAAGGGCTGTTAAAGTAACAGCCCAGTAAAGTATATCAACATGCGAGCACATGAGCACACACACCAAGTATTGCTCTGTGATACATCAGCCTGCTTCATTAGCCCCTTAACAAGCTGGGTCAGTGCTTTAGTTTAGAGGCAGCAGACCCTCACTCACCGGCGTTATTTCATGTGTAAAATGAGACTGCTGTGCCAAAGAAATGGAGCTACAGGCTGAAAAAAATATGCATGAGTCATGCTTCAGGTCAGGTGTGCATGCAGCCTGCTCACTTCTCAGGCTTTGGCAGACAGTTTGGCCTCTCACTCCAAAACAAAGTGCTCCACATTGCACAGGGGGTCGTTTTTAGGGGGTGCAGCCACAATTCATCAGGAGTTTGCAGTGGTTATTATGTGCTGCATTATGATAATGAGCTCTTTTTTTTACCAGTAAGTAAACACAGATTCAGATGAGCAGCACGCTCAGCCTTACCGTTCAGCTGGTTGTAGACCACGTCCTCCAGCCTCTCCAGCCTCTGCAGGATAGACTGCCTGTCCACCAAGTTGGAAACTTTGCCATTCCGAGCTCGCAGCCTCTGGTCAGACATACGCCCTATCTGGATGAGCTCCTCGGACCGGTCCTGGATCCTGCAGTACACCGAGAACAGGATAATCCCCACGAACACCAGGATGTTGACGGTCAGCAAAGTTTTGATTTTGCGTGCCACAGCCATGAACGACAGCGTGGTCCGGCTGACTCAGTCAAGCCCAGCAGCTGTCCATGTGCGGTGGCCTGCCTCGCCACCTTACTGCGTGTCGCTGGGGGGGAGGGGGTGATGGTGATGGGGGAAAGGGGAAGGACGGTCTCTCGCCGGCAGACAGCAGCAGGTCAGCCCGGTGGAGACCCGCGCAGGCTCCGTTTCAGCACCGCGGACAGCTCCCTGCTTCAGCGGGGCAGCGCGCCTCACGGGGGGGGAGGCAAGGTCTCTGACGGCCACGGAGCTCTCTCTCTCTCTCTCTCTCCCTCTCTCTCTCTCTGTGTGTTAATGTGACGGTCTGTCTTCGGAGGTGCTTCGCTGGTCGAGAAGCAGCTGCGCGCCTTTTTTTTTTTTTCGCTACATATTATTATCAGCCGCTCAGCCTGCCGGACAGCCCGCGGCGGTTGCGAAACATCTCTCTCTTTCTCTCTTTCTCTCT
>JBAJHX010000076.1:5396328-5410184 GCA_037176925.1 Amniataba percoides | reverse complement strand
TCTCTCTTTCTCTCTTTCTCTCTCTCTGTCTCTCCCTCCCTCCCTCCCTCTCGCAGACGCGGTCAGGCTCCGGCTGCTCAGCCCCGGCTCGGCTCGTCCATGTTACGGGCGCTGCGCCGCAGTAGCCGCCTCTCTGCCGCCGCTCCGCCGTGACATCTCCTCTCCCGGAGGCGCTGAGCAAATGTGAACCCGGGCGGCTTATGTCCGGAGAATATGCGCATGCTTCAGAAAAAAACAAAAAAAACAAAGGCGGCGTTTCTCTCTCTCTCGTTCTCTCTCTCGCTCTCTCTCTCTCTCTCTCGCTGTTTGTCCTCACTCAGTCCACGGTCGTGTCCCCGGGCGGCGGCGCGGACTTGGGAGCAGACTCGCCCTCAGACGCGGTGGCAGAGATGCGTCCGGACTCATGGCACGCTGACTGTCCTCTCCTCCTCCTCCTCCTCCTCCCATCCTCTCCTCCTCCTCCTCCGCTCTCCCTCTGTCAGCGGGAGGAAGAGCCGCCGTTTGCGTCCTGACGTTTGGAGGCGCGATCATGAATATTCAGGAGCCGTGTGAGGATAAAATAAACAGAACGACCATGAAAGAAATTGGAAGAGCGCAACCCCCCCCCAACAAAAAAACCCCAACCATCAGTCAGAGAGCGCTGTGAAAAAGATGTGCTCACTTTCTCCTTTTTTTTTTTTTTTTTTTTGATCCGTCATGCAAAGGTTAATAGTCTCCATCTCACCCCTGATGCCACTGCCGGGGGCAACTCAGAGCTGCAGTGCCTCCTCGCCTTCATGTTCCATATAGGTTGTTGCTGTTTGTTTTGTTTTTTTATTTGCATGTTATGCAACAGCCCCTGCATACATGCATGGCCAACCTCAGGAGGATAATCAACATTTCACGAATCACGTGCTTGGATGGAGCCTCAACTCCCTCATGTCAGAGCTAACAAACATGCCCTGCGCAGGATACATAACCTATTTTTAATCTAACCCACTGGGAAAAGAGATTCATTTGTACTTCCGCTTGAAACACCTTCAGAGCAGAAGTTCAGCTTTTATCAACAAAAGTAAGCCACCTTGTGTTGCGGCCCACTGTGATGACTGATCTCTCTGCACTGAAATCTACAGAAATCCACCTCACAGCTGGAAAACATGTGGAAGGACAGGGGCAGTATAGACCACAGCTGGGCAGTAATGATCCTCCTAACCATCAGCAGACACTTCCTCCTCACAACTCAATATAGTGTCACCTCCCACCGACTATCACAAGCCCCTCACCTTCCATTCCAAATGAATTACAGCTCAAGTAAATCACGTAGAAAGGGATTCAGTCTCTCTGTGTACTCTGACTTGATTAGGCAAACCCAGACATGGCACAAGATTCCCAAAGCACTTTGATCCCACTTTAAACCCACCAGAGGACCTCAGTTTTATCCTCTCCACTTTGTTTGCTGCTGCACTATAATCAGATGGCAGCTGTAACTATAAAAAAAAACTTTTATAGACTGTATAGCTCTTTGTTAGAGGACATCTCATACCAATGTGATCTTGTAGGCTAAGTACCCTCAAATAATGCCTTGATGGCATACGTCTTCAAGATGAAATCAATTCTGCTTTTCTAAGAGCCGATTCAAGGGCTGTTCTTTTTAATCCTCTCGGAAATCAGTTTCCGAGTTGGTGGAGAAGAGGTGCACTGGGGTGTTGAGCGTGCTTGGCGGAGAGAGCGTGTCATCTCTGTCAAGACACAAACTTGATGTGCTCAAGAGCACTGAGAGGTTTGGTGGTCCATATTTTACAAAGTCCCCCACGGCCCCAAATGTGACTGAGTGAGTTTTTAAGAGTGTAAAATGGGCAAAGATTCAGCTGAATCATGCAAAACACCACAGCGATCATCCTTGTATTGTCTGCGTTATGATGATAAACTGCATTTCCTTTCACCGGGACGGTGTGTTTTAATGATTATGGCTCATGCGCGTCCTCTCCAGCCTGCAGCTCTCGTGTTTCTCTGCTCTGTAAGACATTTACATTTAAAATGATTGGCTTTGTGTGCAGTGTTTAATTAGGAGTCCTGCTGCACATGAGTCCCATTACAAAAGGTGCTGATTTTATTCAAGGTCTGCAGAAACAGACAGGCTGTGGGGAAATCACTGTTACAGCCACCTCAGCCACCATGCAGGCCTCAGCACAGTTGCGTATACAGCAGCTACAGTATCATCCCCCCCCATGCTCCTCTATAAGACTCTCTGAAGACTCCTGTTCTGTTTTCTGCATTCAGCACCCTGCGTGCCTCTGTGACTGCAGACACTGGCACTCAAGTGTTTTAACCATATTAACCTGGGTCACTGCCAGCTGCACCTTAGTCATCCCACTCAGTGTTTCAACATAAGCCACTTGAACATTTTCAGTGGGAGGACACAGGCTGGGTAGAGCTGTGTGCATATAGTCGTGCTGCAAGACAGCCGGAAATATCTTTAGCCATGCAGTCATCAGATCTGTGTTCACAGGAAGCATAAAGTAGTTTAGCTTCCACATCAAATGCCGTGCAAAGAGCAGAGCTTGCTCAAAACGTGCATACAAATCAGTCTGCTGTGTAGTAATCACAAATATCGGTGTCATTTTATCATTTTAACAGATAAAAAGTATAAAGGCATCCCTTTTTTGCAGGCAAATCACATAAGAATTATACCAAAATGATTACTGTTTTTAATTGGAAGACAGAAACAATGGTGCTTGGAGGTAAGAAAACCAGGAAAAATGCTCATTAGCTGAGAAGCAATGTCAGCTATAGCATGTAAGGCGTAAGGCGTAAACGATACGCCCTTCTTATTCTTCAGATGTACTCAAGAATAAGACTCAGGACATTCAGCATGTAAACAAGAAGGGGCTGCTAATGTGGACTTCAGTACAAAGTCCATCCTTTAGTGTCATCTCATATCTGTGAATGTTGTGCCTCGTAAGAGAGACCAAATACTGAATTTGATCAAACAGTTGCCTATTTTTTTTTTTTTTTTTTTTTTTTTTTTTTACAAATTCAGCAGATGTGTATGATTCTTTTCCAGTCTCGTTTCAGACCTCATGACACTCTGTCTTGGTCTCCACCAACACTTGAGGACAAATGTCTGCATGTTCAGCAGATAAATACTCCACTGTGTCACCTGCTAAACAGTCACATCACATTTCTAGAAATTAGGGTGATGAGATTTGGAAGAGTCTAATGTTGCTGGCAACAAAAAACAATGAACATAAAGATGCTATGTAGAGCTGACACACTACACAGTCTTGTTATAATTATCTGAACATTCATCACAGTGAGTGACACCTTTCACATTACACATGGACATTTGGTTTATCTTTCATATAAAAATAGTGAAAAGTCAGTAACACACATACATATGTATGAACCATGCAGTAAATACAGGCAGGTTGGAGAAGCCTGGGCCCCAGAGAGGATATTAACTGCTGTAAAACCCAAGGTAGTAAGTGCTTTGTTGGGGGCCATTTAGTTTGTCACACTCCGCTGGTTTTAGTACGCTGGGCATTCTCAGCGGTTGAAGCAGCTCTTCACTGTTTGGTTCATGAGAGGCTGAAATGAACAGGCAGAGCGAACGTGTTGAGACAAGACGCTATTAAGCAAGGACAGCCAGAAGTCAACAGATCACACTCATGAGCTGCACCGCAGGACTTAATTTAACGGCAGAGGCAGAGATCAAAATAACTTTTAAGCTTTCTATTGTCTTTGGTAGCATAGTGTTTATTTAACATTTAATCCAGGTTTCAACTAAGCATGCTCTTGCCATTCTAATCGAAGAGAAAAAATGTACTCCTGGGCGTTTCTAGAATTTAATGAAAGAAAGACCTTGTGATTTCTTTAAAACTGAAGTAGTTTGTATTCTGCGTAATACAAACTAAGAATTGACTGTTAGAATTAGTGAGCACTGGGCACAAATGAAAATATGCAGTATTCTACAAGTGAATTATTGAAGTGTGTCTACTACGCTCTTTAAACACCGCAACTTTCATGAAAAATATACAAGGTTCCTCATTTTTTAGAAGAAAAAATAGTGTCCTCCATTTGTATTCACAGTGCCTCATATGCATTTTGGCATAAACACAAACGATCTAATTCACCACAAGCAACATCAAGGTTGGTGTCACCATTGCGAAAAGGGACAAAAGAAAGCAACTGATAAATATGATGCAGAAGGAACAGTGCTGATGTAGCTGAGCAAATAATCCATGTTTGTTCCCAATCAGCTGACACCTCGACTTGCTGTGTCGCTCTCAGACTAAAGCACCCACTCTAAGACACTCGTTGGTCACTAATGTAGTGCTGTCTGCTCGCCTGCCAGAGCTAAGTTCATACATTATCACTTTGACCCCCAGGCTAACAGCTAAGCCCCAGTTCTGTCTGCCTTAACTTAGCTCATTCACATTCCACCTCCAGCCACTTCTCCCCACTGCGCTGCTGCGGGAGCTGTTGATTTGCCTAATGCCTTAACTAAATTAGAATAATAACCCTGCGGACTGGAATATTTGGTGTTCGGCTCCGGGCAGATTTTTACATGTTTTTGTTTTTTGTATAACATGGATGAGGCAACAGCAGGGACCAGCAGCTGAATGTTTATCAGAGCCGAGGCCTCATTAAGACACAACGTGCTCCTTGGCCTTGGCAGACAACTGTGGCTGTACCCATAATGCATCACTCAGTGGCATCCCAATCACAGAGGCAGAGTGCTTCTCTCTCAGCCGGGAACGTGGGGCAAATCTGGATGTTAATGAGACAAAGACAGAGGCGGGCGTGGCGTGGCGTCCGTACACGTTATCAAACAAAACGCTGACAGGACTTATCGGCGTAAGAACTACCAAAACATTGGGCCGGAGATTGAGCATGTGAAGTATCAAAATGTCAAAATGAATGATTGGATTTATCAATACAAACATAAGCCTGGCTTCTCAATGTGTTTATATTAATGGAGAAGAAGCTCTCTAGACGCCCCCAAATGTTTCTTGATTTATGGCAGAAGCAATTACATCTTGCCAGTGTACCGATGCTTGATGGGCGAATCGGTGCAGGTAATTAGAAAGAATAATGAAACAGGGAGCCAAGGGAATGAATCCCTGCATCAAAAAATCTAATCAAAGATAAATGGACTATCCATATTACCTAGTCATTATGCCGGAAAGATTATTGTTTTAAATCCCTGTGTGCACCAGCTATGGACTCTTTCTCAAACAAAAGCCATTACTCTGCTGACACCTCCGACTTGTTTGCAGACTGATTGATATTCCATGGCTTGTGAGCGTTCCTCCAGTTTGTGTTTTCAATTTCTGGGTAAGACAATGGGTGGGGGAATTTCATACTGAGAAAAACAGCTATTGATGGATTTACAAAAGAACACTGAAATGTTATTAAAATGCTCCCAAAAGCATACATTTGAGTCCAGACAGAGACACATACACGCGCGCACAAACAAATACACGGAGCTCAGAAGGCGCATTAAAGCGCGCTGATGGAACTGTTGTTAGGATTTCTATACTGTCAACGCTAAACCCTTTAAAGTGGAATCAGCTCTAATTACAAACAAATCCTCTGCTCAGTTCCCTGCTCTGTTTAGTCACATCCCAAAGCACTTCCAAACCATATTGCTGCTGTAGAGACACCCCCCACCCCCACCCCCACCCTGCCTTGAACTTTTAAACAGATTTTAAATAGTCATATATCATTTAGAAGTAAATGTAAATTTTTTGCAGGAATGCTGAATACTACGGGGGGTGCTGCTGGGGGAGGTGGTGGTGGCTGGATGTAAGGCTGCACAGTTCGCTGAGGTGTGTGTGTGCAGGGAGGGGAAGCCACAGGGGATTGCAGCGGCTGAGGTCGAAGCAGGTGCGACGGACTGAGGGTCATCGCTCCACTCCATTCAAAATCTCTCAATCACGCACACACAAAAACACAAAGACACACACACACTCCCTGATGGCATATTAGAGTCCATCCTCTTATCTAACTCTCTGCAAAAAAAAAAAAGGAGAACAAGTTTATTTTCAGGGATGTCAAACTATTCCTTTGAGGTAAATTTATTTGCAGCTGACTGATGTTTTAACAGATTTATGTTTTATGAGAAGATGAATGCCACAAAAAGAGGAGACATTAGCTTAACATCAGCGTGAAATACAGTCCTGCAAAGAACAGCTTTCAAAGTCGCACCAGACTGTGGCATGGTCTGATATGTTCTGAACTGACACCAGGAGGATATTACGGCCCCATTTTCACAAAATGACTCGCATAACAGCCACGGATAGAGACAGGCATTGCCTCAGCTTTCATTTTTGTTGCTTTATTTACACAACAAAGTGTTCGCTGGAATGAGTTCAGGGTATCGGGGACAGGAAGCGGGCGGCCTTGCTCGCTAGGAGGTGGCAGACTCCGAGCCACAGATTCGGTCCAGCTTCTTGTCCGTTTGTGGCCAGAAAGAGCCAGCAGCCAACATCTCAGCCAACGCTCTAATCACAGGCTCACAGCAGCAATCACAGACCTAGTCGCTAATCAGTCAACACAAACAAGCCTACATGCATGCGCATACAAACCGCCGTCTGCACAAACACTTTGGCACACACGCACACGCGTGAAATGAATGCGTGTGGTTGGTTGACTTTAGATATATTTTTATCTGTTACTCAAAAACGTCATCTAATTGCTGTTTCATATGCTAACAGGAATACATTCAAAGGGAAACTCAAGCTGAATATTTGTAAGTATTTTGCATAAAAGTGCTCGGATGTAAAGACATTGAGTATATTTTTCTGAATGGAAAATTTCATCTGAAATATTGTCTGTGTCGGTCTCTAAAACCCAACAATCTAACCATAATAGCACTTTGCACATGCAATATGCATGCTTTGAGTGAAAACACTCCTAAAAGCATACAGTACAAGCACACTGATGCCCACGCTCTCCTCACACACATCCTAATCCCCGCTGCCAGTGTTTCCTCCGAAAGAACAAAGTCGTAGTTGGCAGCAGGGATCAAAGCATGCAGATGGCCAGACTGGAATTTACTTTTGGAGCAGAACAACACGGCGAGCATTGTTAAGCTAACGTCACCGCCCGAAAAACCAGCCCAGGATCCAAGAGCTCGCAATCTGCTTTTGGACAAAGATACCACGCTTTACATCCCGTCACTGCCTGAGAGGATATGATGATGTGTGGTCAGAGCGGAGCTGACATGCAAGCATACTGCGATTTGACAAAAAAAAAAAAGTAAAAAAAGGAGAAAAAGAAAAGAAAAAAGAAGTGGAGAGCCAGGAACAGACATCAAAGCAGCAGGTCTGGTCCCTCCTGTTCAAGCTTTTGCTCAATTATAATTAAAGATAGAGGCGCAAGCAAGCAGTGTGTCTCCCTGAGAAAATAATTATGTGGCTCTGCCAGTGAAGAGGGCATGTCAGGGGGGTGCTGCTGGGGGAGGTGGTGGTGGCTGGATGTAAGGCTGCACAGTTCGCTGAGGTGTGTGTGTGCAGGGAGGGGAAGCCACAGGGGATTGCAGCGGCTGAGGTCGAAGCAGGTGCGACGGACTGAGGGTCATCGCTCCACTCCATTCAAAATCTCTCAATCACGCACACACAAAAACACAAAGACACACACACACTCCCTGATGGCATATTAGAGGGCAGAAAGAGAGAAAGCAATGGAGAGAAAGACAGGTTGGGGGTTGGATGTGTGTGAAGGGGCGTCTTTTAACCAACTCTCACCCCAGAGGCCTTGCGTAATGTTTGACAGAGAGGTAGCATGAAATTATGGTTCACCAGTTGAAGCTGTATTTAGTGGCACGTTCTGCAGCTGTGAACCAGAATTCAGTGTTTTTCTGAAAGCTATAAACGAGTGGGAATGAGTCTATTTGGCACTGCAGTCACATCAACATCATGTGGAATCACAACACACACTGCAGCTAATTTCATGTGTTTGTGGCTTTGATTTGTCACTGATGTTTGTGCAGCATAACAAGATAGTGGTCCATGACAGTACCCATAATGAGAATGCAGCCAGATAGTGATCCATGATGGTAACCAGCGAGCCAGCGGAGCAGGATGGTGATCCATCAAGCAGACATCATCCAAGCAGCATCAGTGGCGAGCAGAGTCGGTACACTTCATGTTGCATACCGGGAATAAGAATAACATAAACTAATTTAAAACTGAGTCTTATCTCCTTATTCCACAACTAATTGGCTGTGATTAGCAGAGACATGAGGGAGCTGAGCTCTGTGCTGTAATTGTATTATAAATTGCTATTTATGTTGCAGTATAATAAATGTAATTGTTTTATGTAGGTGTATGAAAGTGCTCCTGCAAAATGTGTTGTATAATCTGCATGTATGGACTAACACTGCACTTCATGTTAGTTTTACCTTAAAGAATTAGTTTGACATTTTGGGAAATTCACTCATTAGCTTTCTTGAAGAGAGCCACAGGCAGTGGCTGATTAGCTTAGCTTAGCAAACAGACTGGAGACAGGAGGTAGACACTCGCCTTTGTCTGTCCGAAGGTAAGAAATTCTGCCTATCAGCACCTCTTAAGCTTATTAACACATGTGTAATCCTGCAACAACTGAAATGTAAAGCCCAGATGATATCAGCATTTAAATAGGGAATGTTTCTGACAAAATCATTGAATCCCCATGGAAGTGCAATAGGTGGATTTGCTTGCCAAGGTGAAGTATGAACCTTTATATGATTTCTGTGCCAGCCTCTGTGAATACACATGCACACCTGCAAGCCGCTGCAAATATGTAATTACAGCCACGAACTTGCTGCATAATTCACAAAATTTGAAACATTGTAGGCTGCAGGGATGCTGATTCCATGATGATTGGCTCGATGGTCTGTGGGTCCATAACTAAATCACTGCATCTTCCACCCACTATAACGCCAATACCAATAAGACACCAATAATCAGATAAACAACACCCTAAGAAGAAGGACACAATTAGAAGACATGCTGCACAAGTCTCTACAAATACGCATCACAACCATCAGCCTTGTTGTATTACTGCTGATTGGTCCACATGTAAGTGTTTCCATGTGGGTCGCTGCATGGACGATGCTGAAAACGAAGGTCTGCACAGATTTCGAGTTCAACCTGCTGACCTTTGAGGGAAAGGAGAGTCCTAAATGGAGGAAGCCAGCCTATTAGCCGTGTTGCTCCATCCACTTTAATTAACCACCTCTGTCAGAGTTTAAACTGCTCCACAGAGGAGGAACGGTCTGCAGACAGTTATGAGGCACAAGTCGATGGTACAAATACATCTTTTGAATAAACTGTGGGAACTTGTGGTTCCATTAGCAACCAAACTAATAAGCTTGCTAACTGACAGTTTGTAAGCTTGTTAGTTCAGAGAGTATTTTTCTGTCTTCAGGGAAACTCTCTATTGATTGAATAGAAGCACAATCCTGAGAACTAAATGCCAGAGACGTGTAAACAGCACAGAGAAGGGAAAATGGCTGTAGACCATTTTTTGTGCTGGCGTCAGGATTACATCACGATGGTGGCTGGTGGAAAAACACAAATCACCTCAGAGTGGTTCTGCATAACTTGCTGTGAGTGTCATGCAGCTGTTTTTTTGGGTGCCAAAACTGAAGGAGAAAAGTCTTAAAACAAAGTTTTATCACATACCAGCTGCCACTGCCAAAACATTTTGACTGTCAGTGAAAAAATTGAAGACAACTGTGGTTAAACTCAGAAAGATGAAAAGACTGAGGGAAACATGACATATGCATAATGTTCTGCACACCCTACAGCAGAAAATATCCACTTTATCTAACCTATTCAGATAAGCTCATAAACATGAGTTGTGCAGTACATACACCAGCATATGTGTTCGTAGTGCTCAGTCCCTCTGAATGTCACGTTTAACCACAGTTATTTTTTTACTTTTTTACCAGCTGTGGCAGCTGGTATGTGATGAAACCAACAACACAACAACATTTTATCAATATCGATGATGAGACACAAAGACAAAACTTTTGACTAGCTAACTGCTATTACGTCACCAGCTAGCCATGATGTCATACCTATGTCACTGAGAAACATGTCAGTGTTTCTTAGTGACATTTTCTTATGGGACTGTGGCGGTGTCACTGTAAAATAGAGGGATTTATGTGCTGGACTGGATCTCACCAAGGAGCAGTGACTTCCTCAGCTCTCAGCCGGTGTCCTGGCAATCTCACAGCGAGGACGTCGCTTCAGGAAAGTGCTGCTAGGTGGATTCGTTACCTTCGTTTCTCCCTGTTGTCTTCATGCTAAGCTAGGTTAACCAAGATGTGAGGGTGATATTGATTTTGTTATGTACCACTTAACAAGGGAGGAAGCAAACATCTTTCCCAAAATGTTGAACCATTGCTTTAAACGCCTCTTGGCTTTTAAACAGCAATAAAAAGTAAAAGGCCATCGAAGGCAATAAAAGCACAAACATATTGTACATTTGCAGGTGTGGTAATAATCTGACATGATCAATAACAGAATCATCACATGAACACTCAAATAAAAGTAGCTTTTAGTCACAGATAGCCCCATTAAATAAAATGCTATTGTCCTTGAAAGCATTTTAAGTATAAAGTGCTGAAGAGGGAGCTTTTTTACACACCGCACCCAAAAAACAGGGTTATTAAAGGAGGGCTTACATAAAAGGAGAAGCCAAAGGAGAGTAATGGATGATGATATACAAAAATCACAAACCATCTTCTGTGCTATTGAATCATTTAATACGCTGTCCATTGTTATGGAGAATCCTCCTGAAATGAAAATCTTCAGTCTGTTCTTCTGTTGTTGCTTTTTATTTTATTTTATTTTATTTTTTTTTTTACAACAAACGCGTGACAAACCATGTTTGAACTACAGATTGCTTGCTCACTCCATTTTTCAGCCCTGGCATCTATTTTACTCGGAAGGGTAAGAAAGTCAATTGAAAGTTAATTCCAGTGTGTTTGATTAATGGGCACTGGAGGATGCACTCTAATCTGTGCACTGTTCAACTGTTCCATTTCAAGCCACACACAGGTAATTATTCCCTTCTTTCTCCTGGAGTAAATGTTTTTGTTGCACCTTCCGCTGCCTGACACAGGTTGTCTTGTTTCTGGGCTTCTACCAAAGGATGAAGGGTAAACCTGGCACTGAAAAGTTCAAATTAATTTCAGCCATCTCCATTATAATCAGTTTACGTTGGACCTACGCTGGATCATCCATCTTTGGTTGACTAAAACTGTTTGGCGTTCAGATCCTTCAGGTTCCATGTCTTGTGTAAGTCAAATTGAATGCCTGATAATTGATTTGATTTGGAATAATTCTTTTGTTTAGTGGTAACAGTGACCTGCTAGGTTGTCATACCTTCTGTTAAGCACAAAGAAAAAGCAAGTGTGTGGTCTGTGGTGGCTGACAGCAAATCACACCACACTTTTGCAGTGCTGGTTGGACACCACAAGGAAAGGTTGGGTACATTCATTTCATTTAAGTGTTGAAAATATTTTACCAAGGATTTCACACTGAGCAGTTGTATCAAGTGGGATCAAGAGTTGCATGGTGTGCCTGTTAAACACTGCTATTCAGTGGTGGTATAGTGAGGGCCTATATCGCTTATCTAGAGATAACACCAGAACCAGGAATAACCTAAAATGTCCTGTGGTTAGTTTGTTGCATTCTCAGCACACACTGCGGTAATGCCACCAGCTTGTGTTTTAGCAGAAAATGTGCAATGGCACTCCTGATTTGTGATATGCTGCATCTTTTCTGCTGGTTTATGACATTATATAGATTGGGCATTCTGTCAGAATGTAATTTCACTTATTCATTCAGAAAACTGTAACTGTTTGTGTGTGTGTGTGTTTACATATGTATATATATGTGTGCGTGTGTGTGTATATATATATGTGTGTGTGTGTGTGTGTGTGTGTGTGTGTGTGTGTGTATACGTGTGTCTGTGTATACTGCATGTACCATATTTATACTCCATATATATGTACTGCACATGTGAGAGATGTTAAGACTGAAAAAGCAAATCTGTGGATTTAGAGCTGTGCTTGGTTTGTAAATGTGCATCTTATGTTGTCTAGGATGGAGTTCATTTCAGTTCACGTCCTCCAGGGTGTCCTGGCTCAGCTCTCCAACAGAGCCATGTCTTTTTCACCAGTTTGCTAATCCTGTCTGCATCCCTGCCCTTGATGTTTCCACCCCAGCACTCCACTGCAAAGTGCTGAGTGCTGGCCAACACTGATTGGTGGAGCACGTTGAGCTGTGTGTTCATGAGCCTCCTGAAGAGGAGTTTATGTGGAGGACTACACCAGCTCGACGGTCATGGGAGTGAGTGACCTGAACCCTATTGAATTCAATCCAGAATTTCTCTGTTATTTAAAATGTTAATAAAGCACATTAAGCGACCTCTTTTTAATCCATAAAAAGTGATGTAATTGAAGTGGAGGTAAATGAGTCCCTGGTTTATGCACACTGAAGTTCAAATTGCCCTCTGGGGGAAAGATCAGAATGAAAATCACACCAGCTTTGGCTGTGCTCATCAAACATCTCTCCAAAAAACTCTACCCCCTTCACACCCCTAACCTTCCTGGCTCTTTCCATTAAGCCCACAGCCTGCTTTTATTGCATGAATCTTGAGTGGCTGAAACAGGCTTTAATGGAGAATATAAAGGAAGTGCAAATGATTTTTTTTAAATCCAATAAAATTAGGTTATCATTTTGCTACAGACATTATGAGAGTTCATTTACCATTTGGTTAAAATCACACAGTGCTATCAACACAGTTACAGTGTATTTATAGCTTGTCACTAACTCAATTTCCTTGAGTTGTTACCCTCTAAATGCGGCTGCGGCTGCAGCGTGTGTTGATAACACTCGTACTGTAGTTTGTCACACCGGGACACAAAGGCAAAATCAGAAAACACATTCTTAATAATCCTATTCTTTCATAATGAAGGAATACGGATGACATGACATTAAGTGGATTCATTAGCAGTGTGGCCTGTATTTCATGCACATTCATGCTGCTTCCTGTTTTTATTAGATTGTGCAGATGCTAAGAAGCTGTGGAAAATAGAAACCTCAAATGCCCTCCTAGTATGGAGGATAGATCACTGCCAAGACGCTGCTACCTCTCCAGTGGAAGACTGCAGGATGTTTAGAGGGTAATTGTTTGCTGCTATGAGCGTGAGCAAACAGAATACTTTAACAGCAGAGCAGTAAATAATGTAGGCTTTCAAACCCAAAAGAAATGCTTCTTAATCTGTGATATTTTTCCCCCTTTAGCAAATGTAGCATTTATCTCAGCACGAATGGCTTGGTTACAATTTGTTTACTTTAAAAGGTTTCTGTTGAATTAAAAGCTCAATTTACTTTTAGCTTATGTGTTGTAGAGAGGTGACCACTATTTAAGAAACAATGATATATACTCTCTGAGTGCACACATGAGAAAAAGAAACAAGGGATGGAGGAACTTTTACATGTCTTTGTCCAGAGGCCCATTACCCCAGTGTTACAAAAACAGCTGTTTATTGATGGTATTTCACACAGGAATGCATAAAGTTGTTTTTGGCATTCATTTATCACAGTATTAATAATGTATAGTTTATTCCTCCCAAGGAAAGGGCTTCAGAATTCAATCCTTTTATCATTCTAACTCATCCAAAATGTGCCTACAATTTTTTCTGTGAGGTGCTCAGATCTTGATGGAGCCTCAGAGGTTAAGTGAGGTGTCAGTGGTAATTAAGTGGCATAATGTGGTGCAAATTTAAGGTGTCTAGAATAGCCAGGATGATGTGCCTCCACCACTTCCCTGCTCAGGCCAGGTCAAATGTTTGAGGTACACTTGTGTTCTGT
>JBAJHX010000076.1:5357777-5386355 GCA_037176925.1 Amniataba percoides | reverse complement strand
ACAGAAGGGCCTGCCTCAACCGGGAGTCGAACCCAGAACCCTCTTGCTGTGAGGCGACAGTGCTAACCACTGCACCGGTCTTAACAATACAATAATAAAATGATAATAAAAAATCACTGATTCAATATTGAGTAATCAAATACTGTACTTGTGTTCTATCCTCCACCCCACCAAAAAAACTTGCATTTTGTAATCATATCGTCAGAATGTTAATATTTGATGATTCTTCAATCATTAAAAAACAGTCAAACTGCAGTTCTGTCTCACGAACAGGCCAACTTCTGTCTTACATGGACGATGCACCACCGTGACCTGCGTATCCTTCTTTTCCACATGGACACATAAAGGGCATGCCACGTCCAGCCGTGCTTCCAGAAAGCTGCGTCACTCCTGGTGCACTGGGCTCATTCTTATGTTGTTTTCTTGTCACAGTGGGAAAGCCTCTGAAACTGCATTTGAAGTGTTGGACAGCTGAAAGTGGAGGGTTATTACGAGTCTAACACTGTGTACCAACAAAGCTGCCGTGGTGTACTGTCTGAATCTTTGGACTGTTTGTGTGCAATAAGCAAATCTTGTGCATGGCTTATAATGGTTATGGTGACAAATGAAAAATAATAATGCCAAGGCATTAAACTGCCTAATGCACACCTTTACACTTCTGTAACAAGTCCCCGCACCACCATTTTCACTCTCTTATTAATCACTTTGCATTCATGTGTTAATTCGTGAACTGTAAATTGTATTTCGAATTTAATAAAAAATGGTTATCACCTTCTTTTAACACGTTACAGTTTCTCTCCTTCAAAACTGCATTTCACCTTCATTCCCCCTGCTCTCTCTCTCTCTTTCTCTTTCTCTCACTCTGTGTGTGAGTGTGTGTGGGTGTGTGGGTGTGTGTGCGTGTGCAGACCAGCTTCTCCTGCAAGGTGTTCCAGTCACTCAAGTAAAATATACCGACATACTAAGACACCATAAATCACTGGGGTAATCATAGAAAGTGATGAAATGGGGAAATCTAGGCACATCTAATCGATACCAACTCCAAAGCATGATTTTCTTGCTTTTGCTTTTGGGGGGAAACATATCATTCTGGTTCATGAGATCTATTATGAGCGTGACATGAAAAATAGATATTATTTACCCCCTGTGGTCTCTGTGGGCGCATTATTAATGACAGTTCAAAATTCGGTGTGTGCAGGGACTTGAACATACAGTATGTGTGGAAGCATGCAAGGGCCAGAACTGTGAAGTGGGCTGCGTGGACATTTTGATCCGTTGTCTATTCCTTAAATCCCAATTTTTAACTGAACAGAGCTTTATGTATTTCTGCAATTGAGTATGAACCACACACACAACATGATGTTTATACGACGGCACAGTATGTAAAATTGCTATATCTTATGCATACTTTTATCCTGCTGCATCCTCTCCTTCGCAGTCATGTAAAGCAGAGTTGAATAGGAATATTGAAAAACAAAACTCATGTTTTTCAATCAGCTGGCTGCCAGAGCTCTCCTCATATCCACCAACAAATGAAAAAAAAAAAAAAAACAAGAATGCATTTTTCCAAACCATTCCTCTTGAGTGGTTGGGAGGAAAACGCAGCATTCGGCCTCCTCCAGATGCAGTGATGGAACAACTTCTCCAATGACAGCTTTTTAACATAACTAGAATATCAGTGACAACCCTCATATCTTTTCTTGTTTAGTTTTCATGCTCCTGCACTGACACTTCTCTTTCTTCTTTAAATCAAAATCTCATCATGGCAAAAACATGCCTTTCACACATTATTCTCTGAGTGCTCCAGTGGTAAAGGAAAGCGTTCAGCCGCTACAGGCGTGAGAGTGGTGGTGGTGGTGGGGGGGTGTGAACGGTCGTCTCGCAAGCTGCCATGTCAGAGAGACTGAGTCTGAAAGCAGGACGCAATTCTCTCAGACAGCATCTGGATTTGACGGGTCGCTGCTCCAGGGAACACATGCAGGCACACACACGTGGAAAATCAATAGCATAGAGGTATACATATAAACACACGGGAGCACCCGCATGCACGCTCTCATAGGTGCACACACAGACCGGGTGCTTCGGCCTCTGAGTGAAAGACAACATGTCTGACAGGTGTGGACAGATGGTGACAAACAAAATGGACCCTCCACAGCAGCCTGGCAGCGCGAGGCAGGATGTGTGGCCGGTGGGACGCTGCTCTGCAAAGCAAGGGGAACTGAAGATGACATTTCGGCCAGTGTTGGTTTCACTGAGTCCCTGGTTTGCCAGCTTTTCTGAAAATAACACAAATAAATGGCACAACATTTTTATGCCACTTCTATAATTTATATAAAGTTCCCAGCAAATAATCTGTATTACAATGCTCACTGCCCCTGTCTTAAAATTAAAATGCAAATGTCAAAAAGCAAAAGTAAGAAAATCATGCTTTGGAGTTCAAATATATCTAACACAATCCCATCCATTATTATATTACATCAGTGGAGAAAAATGTAAGCAGCATTTTAATGTAGCAGATTTGAACCATTTTATAAAGTGTGAGGTGTGTTTTTTTTACTTTTTTGTCCCTGAGCAGAGCGATCCTCAGAGCTGTGTGGGCGCACAAACACTGAGCTTGATCAATCTCTCTTTAACTCCCTTTTTGAGTTTTGTTGCACCTTGATGGGTCAACTTAAAACATTTAATCAGTTTATTATTACATGGACCTCAATCACCTTGCATAAATGTCTGTATATTTTCACCAAATGAGCTGGTTTAAACAGCCACAGAGACTGAAAACACTCATGTGAGCCTTTATTCAAACACATTATATTGTATTGTTCTATTCTGGATATTGTGCTGATCATGTTTAATTAGATCAAAATAGACTGCCAACTGGTGTGGTCAGAGAAATGAATTGGTGTAAATATAATATTTCACTATTTGAAATGTGAAAAAGCATAAAATCTAAAAAGTATCCTGATACTTTAAAGTTTGTAAGTAAGCAGTGGACCTGTTACATCCAAGTGTCACTGTGTAAATATTTAAGATCTCTTTTTGCTGCATGGCTACTTTGCCATTGTTGCAAACTTCAGCTGTAAAAGGGTGCTGCTCCTTCTCAAACACTGTAGCATTGCGTAAAATAAAATATCTGTTGGACGAGGACAGCTCTGTGGAAGAAGTCGCTGCGTGTGCTGATCAGTGACCTTTTCTTTGACTCCATTTTTGGCGCCTGGTGCACACTTGAAGACTGAAGCTGATGTTTGGTGTCCTGAGCTGTCAGCTGCTTTCAGCCACAGCTTCACATTCCTGCCTGCTTCTCCTCTCCTGGTATTGGTTTCTGCTGCTCTGCTGATTTACTGGCGTGTCTCTGTTCAGTTGGTGTTTGTATGCTCACAAACGCAGGTCGTATGCTGAGGCTAGCAATGAGGCTGCCGTGCTGTAGCTGTGTAGCTCCTGTTTGTTGGACATGCCTTGGTATTTGTTGGCTGTTCATTTCCTGTCAATGTCCCGCTGTGGTGCCTGTATTGGTATTTCCATTTGCGGTGGCTGAGCTTCTTTTTCTTGGTTGTGTGATGGTTAATTTGTCTGGCAGTGGCTATTTCGAGTATTATCTGCACAAGGTGTTATGCATTAACATTATCATTATTATTGTTGTTGTTATTCGGTGTCTTATTCTATATATTTTCCAAAGCCAATATATTGAGGTGTTTTTCCTGTTCTTGCACATAATACTGCACATTAGCAGGAGGGATGTAAACATGACTGTTGTGTCTACTCTAACATTGGCTTAATGAAAACTGGGTATGCTTTTGTCGCACAATATCTGTAATCGCATTCACATTTGGTGCACACACATTGGACCCAGGTAAGCATTAGAGAAAGGTTTTTGCAGGAAATGCAGTTTCTGTGTAATGTATGGCCCTTTCTCACAGTGGTAGCATTTATATGTGCATGGTTAGATTGCTACAGACTCACAAGGTTTTCTATCCACTTGTCTCATCGGTGCTACTATATTTAACACACTGATAAAATATATGTGAATGGTTTGGTCTTTTTCTTGTTAAAATTAGTTCACTGTGACTGCACATGAAATTTAAGGAAGCAAACTTGCATATGATAGAGCTGCGTATTGTGCATGCACCAGTGTGTCAGGCACATTTGGTGGAGTGGGTTAACGTGTGTGCCAGTTGTCAGTGATTTCCCCCTCGATTATCTGAGATTATTATTACACATGACTCTAAGCTATTGGTAAAATCCTGTTAGAGAATAATTATAGTCATCACGATGCTTTATGAGTAAATCTGGCTTCCATTACAGCCAGTGCCTCCCCAGCTGCTGACAGCTCAATCATGACATCCATGTCACAGTAGTGCTCTCAGTCTGTAAAAGGTATCATTAACAAGAGCAATCATTTTTATCCCACGAACATGTGGAAACAAACGTAGACTTGCAAGAAGAAACTAATGCCTAGTTAATATATTGTGATAAAGTCCAAATTGTCTTTATATAACAATAACTGTACTATATTTACTATTACTCTTCACATGATGTTAATCAGTGGTTTCTTATGCAGTGTACTAAGATAAACACATGCGGCTTATTTTTCACTGAAAAAGGCTTGAATTGAGACTAATCAGTGAATTTGAACACATGATAAATAAATCATCAGTTCCTGTTCAAATAAGTAAGCATTGTCAAGGAATATTGGTGTTTATTCATCTGCAGAGAGTTGTGAAGGTGATGTGAGGAAAATGAATTTTGTGAAAATCAGTGGGTGACTCTTAGAACACTTAAAGGCAGGTAGCTAACGCCTAAAGAGATTTACTATTCATGTTTTGCACCTAGAAGCTGGACTATCATTGGGTTCACCCTGAAAAAACGTTGCTTCAGGTGGTAAAAACAAATGTACAGCAATGGAGCATTGACTTTTACATACCAGTCTGCTTAGCCAAGTGAAATAGTGATTAAGTATGCCATTTAAAAACATGACCCCCCATCGCTTGCTGTCATGGTGTAATATGTATAGTCACCTTGCAGCTGTCTTCATGCAGAGGTCACTATTTTATTGTGTGAATTTACATCACAAACAGCATCTTTTGTTCTGTTTCTTCCACTGAACACTTCATCGGCTCCCTCAGAAAGCCATAAAAGTCCTAAAGTTTTGTGTGACTTCATTCTTTCCCAGTAACAGGGGATCAGGAACTAGGCCAAGTACCTGGGGACTTTTGGGACAAAGTGAAGGTGTTAATGTCTGATATATTCTAATCTGCAGTGGTTACTGTTTATCGTGATTACAGTGACCACGGTTATAGTGACCAACCACTTATACAGATCGAAAAGCTTGGGAAAAGTTTTTAAAATAATTTGCTTGCAGTAATCAAGTTGTCCACTTACAGTTTGTCTTTTCATACATAAGAACAAATGGAAAAAAACCTACTCCATCCTCATGGTGACTCATCTGCTTCCAGCTGGCTACCTGAGGCTGGTGCAGCTTGAACATTGAAATCGTGATGGGAAAAATAAATTCATTTTCTCAATGAAAAATGTAGTCTGCCATAAATGCACAAACTGCCAAATCTGGCATTCTTCGAGCGACCTTGTACTCAAACTTCTCAAACCTGTGGTTCACTTTGAATGTAATGCTCTCTCACATAACACACACCAATATACCCTACTGTAGCCAGCCTATTGGTCTCATTACTTTACATTTATATAATAAGTATACAAATATCAGTGAAAATGTAATTTGCATGAAAAATAAAGACAAATAAAAATGGTTATCAAAATAATCTGTTTATAGTGTTCAATTTGAGCCAGATGACAGAGATGATCACTATAAGAGGTTTCCATTGTAGTTATATGTATGTCTTTTAAGTAAGACAGAAATGTTTGAATTATCAATAACATCATGTGTAATACTGATATTATGCAATAGCTTAGAACTGTACCGAATAATTATTTTAATTATTCATTAATATGTAGATTATTTTCCATTAAACCATCAATAATCTTTTCTGAAAATAGTGACATTTGACCGTCATTTCCCAAAGCCCTCAAATGTCCAGTTTTGTCCATCCAGTAGTCCAAAACCTAAATATATTCTATTTATGACTTAAGAAGAAGAAGAAAACACAATATGGATTAATCATCGTTAAAAATTTCCTGTTGATTTATTAATTGACTGATTGTTTCAATTTTTTTTCCTTTTTTTTACACACCCAATGTGCATCATATTTCTACTAATACATTTATAAATTGAAAGTTAGTGAAGAGAAAAAAGGAAAAATACAACAGTGTGGCTTTTCTGCAGCAGCAGTGATAATCTGTTGTCGCTCTTCATCCGCGTCGCAGCATCCGTCTCCTTGTCTCCGCGTGCCTCACTGTCCCTTCCCACTAATAAAACTCTGTCATAGGCAGGGCAGCCAGCCAGTCCGCATGGACCACCATGCTGCTGAATAAACCCCAGCTTATTGATGTGGTGGGGAAATTGTGTTTTTCTAGGCCTTTTGGGGGGGCTGACTATGGAAGCCGCCACTGGATTAGAGGTGGCAGAGGGTTTTGTGAGTGAGAAATGAAATCCGATTTCCTGCACTGTTCGGGGCTGACTATCAGGAATATTTCAAGCTAAGAGAAACAATCTATCTATCCGGCGTGTGTGAGGGAAAGAGCGCCACGACAGATTCTTTTTCAAGATGAAAACGAGGTGTTCTCCCGTGATTTCCTGCCTATCAGTGGCATAATTCAAGGTTCAAGCCGTGCCGGCTGAGGGTTAAGGAATCAATTTGTGTAAGGGTTAAGATGCTATTTGATTTGGAATCTCAAGGGCATGCTACAGGGCTTGTTCCATCTCCTCTGCACATTACCCAGAGTGCATCAGCGTGTCATTATGCCTCACTAGGATAGGAAAGGGGAAAGGAAAAAACCCGTATGAGACAAAGAAAGAGGTGGAAACGCAGATGGGAAAGGGATTGCGGGGTATAGAATAGGCTTCAGTAATGGCGGCGGGCTTGCAATTGTAAATCCATTCGCGTTGGAATTCAATCACCTCAAAACTCTGAGCTCGCAGAGGAGGAGACAGGAGGATAGAGAGGAGAGAGAATAGGTTTCCATCTCCATCTCACTATTGCAGGACCATTAAAATAAAGCGGCTGGTTTTTCTCCTGCCTCCCCCGCCGGCTCAGCCTCAGGTGTCCAGACGTGAGGGGCTGTCGAGGTCACAGCAGGCGGGAGATGAGCGGGAGGTGCGTGGGTGGTGGGGCAGCTGACCTGGGGCAGGGGTGAAGGCTGGGGTTGAGGGACGGTCGGCTGGGTTACAGAAAAATCCTGTTACACCTGACTGCCTCACCCTCCCCCACCTTGACCGCACCCAACTCCCTGCGTCCTTCACGGCCTCACACATGGCTGAGCAGTGCACCATGGGAGGGCAATAATGTGGCTGGCGGCAGGCTCAGACATCCTGGTTTCCAAGGACAGATATCACCTCTGTTTCCCAGGTGTCAGCGGAGAGACGGAGGGTGGAGGTAAAACGAGACACGCTTACAGCACATACAGCACCTACAGGTATGTAGAGAAACTGCCCACTATGTTTTGCTGAAAGCAAGTAAATGTAAGTACTCTTCTTTCTAGGCAAAAAAATGCATAAAAAACACTGTAGAGTAGAAAACAATGCAACTGAGTATTAAAACCATCTATCTATCTATCTATCTATCTATCTATCTATCTATCTATCTATCTATCTATCTATCTATCAGTATACACATGTACAAAAGAAAAGCATTAAACGTCTTAGTGATGTGAGCTGCCCACCACATACTTAAGCTTTAGTGCTCCTTGGTAATGATGAACATCCTCCTTCCAAAAGATCTTGGTTTTCATTTGGTCTTTTGTTGATGGTGGTGCAGAGCACTTTCTGACACGTCAAGGTTTTTCCTATTTAACGTCATGGTATCGGCAGATGTCAAACTTCAGGTATCAGAGTCAGATCACAGCTGAAAAACAGTGAATTGTGCATCTCCAGCTTGTTGTACATCTTATCATATCTCAGCCCGTGTGCAGTTGGAGGAATGTCTCTCAGTTGCATCAGTCCTCTTTGTAGTGAATCCGTCCCAGAGCTCACAGAGACAATGAGGAATTTCTCAGATCAGCACAGCTAAATGATAACAATCAAAATAATGGTTTTCTCAAAACACAGTTACAATAAAAGGTGTTCTGTAACAGAAAAAAGAAATCCTCTGTAAGACCAAGGTAAGAGATATAAAAAACCAATGCCAGAGACATAAAAGCAAAGCATCAAAGCAGAGGTATAGAAGATTGCTACATGAAAGGAGGTCTACTAAAGGATGTGTATGTCTATAGCTCTAGGGATGTAGTGGAAAATAAATCCACCAAAGTCGGTTTACTCGCCCCTTTTTTAAATTAAGGATTGACCACTTTTTTCTGTAGGCTGTCAAAGATCTTAATTGCTTTAGTGCACAGTTGTTAAAACAAAACCAATATGGATTCATATTGCTGGTTATTTGCCCAATGATGTTAGTTTATCCCTCTTTGAAATTACTACCACCAAATAAAACTAAATTGACAGAGAAATAGTATCAAATCAAACATAATAACATTGTTTCAATTACATTATAGCCCAAAGGCTGGAATGTTATGCCCTCAACATTTTTACTGTATTATTGGGAAGTGATTATAATATGCAGTTAAAATGAGTTTTTACAGGGTTATGACTGTATGTCTAGGCATTCATGTTCATTGAAAGTTATTTGATATTTATTAAGAAATGTCCTTGAACATTCTTGATTTAATGTATGGCCTTTGGGGCATTTCAGTATGCAAGCAGTCTAAACTAACTGCTATTTTGTTTTCACTCTGCGTTGATTTGCAGTCAAAACATCAAAAATCTATCCTGTTTTTTCCCCAAAGAGAGGCTGACATTTTTGTTATGGTTAAGCATTTTCTTGCACACCTGAAGAGCAATTGACAGCAGGGTTTTTCAATTTGCTGATGCCACGGCACTTGTATTGAGGTGCTCTGCTGTCAAAATAGTCGATTGATGACTTTTCATGCTCAGTAAATGGAATATCAAGCGTGAGTGTGCTCAAACTTCAAATTGTTTTCTATTCTGAAAAACTTTGATGCTTTTGTTATTCCCAAGGCTACAAGCCGATACCAAATGTGGCACTTGAGTGGCTATTATGTCTTCTAATGTCACCGCAGATCAATAATATGACGGACTAGCATTTACCATAGCATTAAGCTCTCCAGAGATTAGCAACATCTTCCTGTCCCCTTGTTCATGGACACTCATCTTCAATCTCAACTGTTATTATCCTGTCACTGCTCATCTGCTCTGTAAATTATATCCCTGCAGTTCCTCAGGGCCTCTGCCTACCAGCAATACGAAACAACACAAGAAGCCTTTAGATTAATATTAAAGCATATTACATATCTGCTATGGCATATTTTCCCTTTGTTACATCAGTGTGTTTTACTGCAGTCGACACGTCAGGATGAATACAAGTCAGAAACAGCACTGCAGTCTGGTTGCAGAGAGATGACCGAGAAGTGAGGTAAATAGGATGCAACATACTGAACACAAACCAACACATTTAAAATCACATTTAAAAAAGCATGCATCCGTGTTCATAAGTGACGTGAGTAATATTTCACTGACTGTAAACTGGTGTTGACAACAGGCAGTTAACTGTGGTGTTATGCAACATTATATTATTACAACAGTTTCATTATTTAAATTGTAAACTGAGCTCCAACCAACTAAATTCAGAGAGAAGACAATTATTTTCTATTAGTCTGATACTTGCATGCTTCACACAATCTATACATGGTCAAAAACAAGCTATGCAAAATGTGGGAAGTGTGAAAGAACATTGTCACACAGTGTGAGCAGTGAGTTTAACAGCTCACTAATGCGAAGTTCAAACCCAGAACCCTTTTGGTGTGAGGCAACAGTGCTAGAAACTGCACCACTGTATTGTTGCATTAAGAACTGCTGCTGTGTAATCCCATTTTAATTATCAAGACATAATGACAACACATACAAAAATGATTCATTCAAAAACAAACTTGAAATAGTTATACTTTTCAGGATGCTCCCTTTTTTCTGTACAATTCAGAAGGGATTTTAACTGTCTTCTAAAAGGGTTCAAAACTTTGCAGGACCACCACAAGATCCAGTGGGTCCTAAGTTTCGAGTTCCTTCACTTGAGACCTGCTACGGTCTCTTATTTATCCCCTCTTGCTGAAAAGGCACAACGAGGACTTTACAGGAAGACTTTACTTCTTGAGGAGACTGACGAGAGCACCGCTCGTGCAAAGGCTCCTTGAGAACATTTACCAGTGCCCCATCAAATCAACACTGATGTGCTGCGTAACAGCGTGGCACTTGAGCTGTGCCACTGCAGATAGAAAAGCACTCCTCACTGTTGTCAGAACCGCCTGACAAATGACTGGATCACAACTTCTGGCATTAGAGGATATTTACAGCACTCCTGGCCTCTGCAGAGCCGTTCAGAGGTTCCAGCCCTCCACAGCAGAGGCACGTCTTAATGTGCTCCTGCATTATGGCAGGCAGCACACACTGTGATACGGCTACAGAGAAGAAGTGCCCCCCCACCCTCCCACCCAAAGCTGTCACCTTTCATAACACTTCCACCATCATAACTGTCACCCAGGCAACTCACCTCTGCTGCACCGTAAGCCCCATTCATGTACACTTACTGCATCACCACAGATTACCGTGTTACCGACAGCACTGCTAAACTGCTCTTTGTCTCACAGTGGTTGTTATTGCTGCTTTGGGCTTTCTTTGCATGCTGCTGCTTTTATTGCAATATTGCTGGCACAGGCTTGTTGCAGTGCCGCCATGTATATGTCACTTGCACCTCGTCAATCTTGCAATTACCTCACTGCATGTTTTATTTGCTGTTGTGTGTTCAATGTAGTTCTGTTCAAATGGATTATATGTGTGAGCAATAAACGTATTGTGCACACTCTTTGCACCTCTGTGACAGTGATGTATATTCATATCTCATTTTGTAATATTATATGCTTGTATTGTATTTTATTATTTTTTTAGCTATATATTGTTACCTTCACTAATTTGTTACACTTGTTTGTTATTCTGTTTTCTCAACCTGAATTGTCTAATAATAATAATAATAATTGTTCCAATAAAGGAATCTTTAGTTGGTGTGTGTGAGTTTTGTTGTCTCTCCTCTAACCTATCCTTAGTGCTTCCTCAGTACTCACCTCTGTCCTCCATCTGACATCCCTGGCAAGACCTTGACAGCTCTTTCTTCCCCCTCTCTCCCTCTCTTTGGACACTGTAAATATGCTCAGAGCGCAGCCTCAGGGGGTGAGACAAAGGGGTACTCTGCAGGAGCACACCTGGGAAGACTTTGTGTGTGTCTGTGTGCACCACAGTGGGAGCCACAGGCTTTTTCTGGTCAGGTGTCACCAAAGTCAACACGCACCTTCTCTCCGGAGATGGCAAGATAAAAAGAGACAGGGAGAGGAAGAGAGAGACATAGAAAAGGGTGATCTGGCATTTGCCTCTCTCAGATCAGAGGGTCTGTGATAGTCCTCCCACACACACACAAACACACACACACATAAACAGGATATAGACACTGAGAGAAAGCTGTGCTTCACCACCTGACTCGTAAGTATTCAGAAACACAAACCCACACCACACCACTAAAACACACACACAGAAATCCCAAACAAGACTGTATAAGCCACCTAAACCTTCACCGTCACCAGAGTCAATTTGTTACTAAATTAATGGCAATCCCATCTCCCATCTGCCCCAGCTGTGCTTGGTGTTTACTATTAATGTGCTTGATAGCTAACACACAAGACTAAGATGGGAAACAAACCTTAGATAAGATGAGATTAAACTTTATTGTCAGAGTACACGCTCAGAGTACAAGTATCAACACAAAGCAATGCAGGTCAGCCTCTACCCAGGTAATAAAAAAATGAAGGTGCATAGAGAGCAGAAAGCAGAAAAGTACACCATTTTTTCTGTAAAAGTGATAGCAGGAATAAAAAAGTGAGACTCTAATAGTGATTATTCCTCCCATAAATTTTTACCTTTAAAAAAAATTATCTAAATGTCCTCACAACCAACTTTGTCATCATAAAACTAGTGGTCTGTGAAAAATCGGTCCTCACAGGTGTGGCTAAACCAGAACGCAAACACACACACACACACACATTCTGTGTTTTTTATTATGTGTTTTTTCCCGCCTGCACTCCCCTCCCCTCTCTCGTCCCCTCTTCACCCCTCTCTCCCCAAACCCATCAGCTCAGTATAAGCCCTTCTCCAGCATGGAGCCAAAGAGTTCAGTGATGCCAAGCTGAGTCCCTTAATAACCCCACAGCTCTCTTGCCTGTTCCCAGTGCCAACCCTGCTGCGAATGACAACTAATATGATGGTGGGCCCTGCCGAGACACGCAGGCCCACTTCCTGTATGACTGAAGGAGGAGGGACTGGTCAGATGTTGGCTATCGGTCCTACCTGTGGTGAGGAAAGTCACATGGAAAAGACTCTGGAGTCTATTAGAGCCAGACTGTTATATCTCTGTGGATGATTACAGAGGAAATTAGTATAATTTTTCTAGCCCCGTGGCACAAAATGACCATAATATTACGGTTTGTTTGAGACTGTTCTTGAGTACAGCAGGCAGAGCTTTAGAGTGAGCCGCCAGCATCATAATATATTTTCTTCTCGAACCACGAAAGCTAAAATTGTTTTTGCATTGTGAAATATTCTCTCAGCAAAGGATGCTTCTAGGTGACTCTGCTATAATTAACTGGCTTATTTGTTGTTTTTTATTTTAATTTGATTATTTTAATTTCGGACGGTGATCGAGCTGTTAGCAGTGGAGTAACCAAAACATTTGTCAAAAGCATACTTTGATTGATAATATGACAGTGGTGCTAAGGGAGGCTGTGGCTCATTGCAGGGTTGAGGATTCAGTCCCTAGTTCCTCCTGTTCACATATTTGATATATAAGTGCAGCGTAAAGGGTCAAAAGACCTCCAAGGTAACTAGTGAATCATCACAAAGGGCACATGACTAGTAATATCACTGCCAATAGGATTTAAAATTGTATTAATAGATTAATAGAAATGGGAATAAACTGAAGGTATATCACTTTAGAAATCTTATCTAACCTTATCTAACAGTCAGATATGTAGAGGGCAGGCTGGGGGTTGTTCTCCTTCAACACAGCTAGAAATGCGCTTTTATTTTACAGTTACTGAATGTCTGACTGTAGTGTGGGAGGATTTTATTCATCAGCTTCAGGGTCAGATTCAGTCTGTAAAACCTGGAATATAACCTGTCTCAGCCTGTCTCAGAAGCTTCTAACACACTGAAAGAACGTTAAGTGTCTCCATAGAGAGACTTCCTGTCTCATGACTGCCCACATGTGAAGCCTGACAAGAATACAGTTCTGAAGGGGCGCTTGTTATTTTCTTGAGCATGAAACTAGTCAGATCGTTGTATCTAAGTGTTGGCTGTGGGCAGCTGCAGTTAAAAACACAAACCTTAGGCTCTGTGCAGTAGGAGTGAGGCCGTGCCTCTGTCCTTCATGTCCTCCTCCTCTCTCCTCCTTCCCCCTCATCTTCAAGTAAAGCAGCAGGGCTGCATGGTGATGGATAAGGCCGGAGTGCCTTACAGGCTCTGCGGGGGCTGATGAATTCACCTCTCCTCCTCTGAGTCTGCTCTGACCCCCAGGCTCAGCGTGAACTACTGCATCTCCACAGCCCAGAGCGCTGCAGCCCTGCACACAGTAACACGTAGCCCCGTGGCCAGTACACATGCACCTCCCGAAGCGTGCGGAAACATAGCTGTTTAAATGGAGCCATTTTTTAAACCTTCACTTAACCTTCAGGCACTCACTCTGAGATTAAAACTCTGCGTTTCAAGCCATGCAGAGCTTGCAAACCATGCAGAGCATTTTTCAGTGTGTTCAGGCTGTGGCAGATGAGCGATGACAGTTGATTTTAACTCTTGTCTTGCTTTTGATTCCTTTCACTGAGATAAATGGCAGACTGCTATGCCCCTGCTTCAGGTCATTTTAAAACCGTGTGGTGCTTCAGAAAACACAAAACTTCAATTACCTCGCTTGCTGCTGTGAGTTCAAAGGTTCAATATTTAGTCTCAGTGTTGCCAAGATTATTTAATCAAACTAAACTGAAATAGACTTTGGTCAGCATTTAGTTTTCTCAAATCAAGTATCGGCAAAAGAGGTTTTTATACATAAATACATCTAGGTAAACAACACCAGCAACACACAATACTGAATACATTTTAAACATGCTGTCTGTCACATACACCAGATGATATTGAATATTTGGATTCTTTTACAACCTTGGTGTGACTACAGTAAGCTGCTGCTTTCTTTGGGGCCCGCAGAGGAGTCTCACTGGTTTTATAGGTGTCTTTTAATTATCTACTAATGAAGACAGAGCAGAAATGGTTCCACTGATCAATTGTGCACATAATTAGATTGGGGATTTTATAGTAAAAAGCAGGAGAGGAGAGAGAGGACGACCACATGCAAACAGACGTGTTGGAAGCCTATTAGCTGTCACATGCTGCATTCAGGTGCATCTCGTCAGCTCTCACTCACCAGTGCAGCTATCGGAGGTACAGATTATGTCTAATTGGAAAATTAGAATCAGGTAGATGTTGTATCAGTGGAGACTTTTTTTCATTTCTGCTGTGGGCAGGCTTCCATGCTTGCCACCGCCTGAATGTATTGTCTCAGCAGGAAAACCAGACTTTCCCAGTCTTACACTGGCAGGTCATTCACGTGGATTCCACGTTTGAATGCAATATTTCAGACAGTGCCTGAAGGCAACCCATTGTTGGATTATGATAGGAGAGCTCATATAGAGCAGCAGTGAAGCGGCTGATGACTCGTACTCAGGATGGATGGATGCTGCCCCCTGCTGACCTGGGTTGATTTTGGTGGGTTTTTTTGTTTGTTTGTTTGTTTGTTTGTTTGTTTTTTTGCCGTGAACAGCTCCAGACTTAAAAACCTGCAGTCAGTGGATAGCTTCTACAACAGATGTGAAATGACTCACACACAGAGTAAGAGATAACATTTACACTTTCAGCTTCAATTTGATGACACTTACATACATGTCGGGTGTAGAATTGAAGTCATATTTAAACAACAGCAAAAGGTTGTTATGACAATAAATGCCGCAGTGAAGAGCTAACTTAATTAAAGAAATTGTTTAATCATCCAAATGCTTGCTATGCTCCAATCTCAAAACTATATCTGAGCCCTAATACCGGAATTTTGTGTTATGTCCTGTCATCTGGTGGCTTACGTCTAATGATTTGTAAAACTGTCTGTGTAGCAGTATCAGTCGTCACATACAAACTGTATTAGCAATTAGTAATTGTTTAATTTATGCATCTGTTAAGTTCTATGTTTTTGTGTCTGAAGATCATCTCATAATTCCAGTATTTTGAATATGATTTGAAATATGATATGAATATAAATGTGAGTTGATTTTTCTGAACTGAGCTGCAAAAACATCTCCTAACAGTGAATGCGGCAGTGTGTTCAGAGTGTTGTTTAACCAGACGTCCACTTGGGGTCAGCGTTTCCTTAAAAACTGTTGAACTTGTTAAGAGGTCAACAACAGGTACAATTTAGTGGAACAATCTCAATCAGGTGTATTCGTTATGTTTGATAATGGATTTATAACTCTATAATAAATATAACCTCTGGTGAGTTTTGAAGCTGACACATATTCCCTCTTCAGGCTGATGCTGATATTATTAGAGTTAAAATGATCAGTCAATCAACAGAAACTCTGCGTGGTAGCTACTTGCATTGCAATACATTTATTCATTATTTATTATGTCAGCAAATCTCATCTCCACTCTCTACCTCCAGCTTCCCCAGTGTGAGGGCTGATTTTCAGTGTTTTATATTATTGTGAATGGAATATTATTAAAATTTGGACAGCGCTAAAAAATAGCTTGGACTTTAGGAAATACCATTTGGCATTGACACTGTTTTCTGTTATTTTATACACTAAATAATTATCATCAGTAACTGTTTAATTATTGATGATGAAAAAGTGAGCTGCAAAATTAGATTTGCACCAAGCTAGAAAAACCTGATGACATAACCTGCAAGGTTGGGACTCTACCAAAAAATAGCTTCTACAGACTGAGTTTGTTCTTGTATAAAAAGATCTGAGGACAGTATGACCAATATTAAATGAATACAAAATAAAAGGTTGAGATTCTATTTAAATGAGACAACCCGTTCAGTACGTGCATTAATTTGTTTGATATGCATGGCCCGAGACAAAGACAAACAACCTTAACTCTGCTGTGCACACTGAGCTTCGCAGAACCACACAAATTCCACCTAAAATGAAATTGTAACAGATGGAGCCGAGTTGAACAGAACCACCAAATGTCATGAGTCTTCAGAACAAACCAAACAAACAATACGTAGGCGGCGAGTAAATGATCTCTCCTGTTCTATTTGTTTGTCTGCATGAGAGTCTTGCAGATGACAGACAGCAAGGTGGTGGATGAAATATTTTCATTTCCAGCCTCATTAAATTGTCCTGGAAGAATCTGTGTCACCCCTGCACACCTCCACCTACCAGAACAACAACCCCCCGCCGCCCCTCCACCACTCCTTCCACCCACGACCAAGCAGCAGAAATGTTTTATTCAGTGTCATGTACTACGGTGGCAAGATCTGCCTGCATGTCTGATGTTGAATTTGAATACATTTGACACTGCAATCTGAATGACTTAGTTTTAAATGAGATTAGGTTTGTGACGCTGCGCGCTCCTCTCGGTGTTACATTTAATAGCTGTTCATTTAACTCAGTGAAAAAAAGGCGTTATTTCACAATTGATTTACATGCCAGCGAGGTGTGAGGATGTTTCACTTTGCCTTCGGAGAGGGCTAGTTATGGCTCGCTCGCAATGCAAATGTAGCTGGGCTCATCCCGGGCTGTAGCTGCTGAGTTCATGCGCTTTTTGTCAAGCTTTTGCTGTGTCGTGCATGCGCCAACACAGGCCGAGATTAGCATTTTGGGATGGTGGAAATTCCCTTTTGTGCATTTTCTGGTCTGGCTGTACATGCAGCGCCTGCCAGAAAAGCCCGCTTGCACAGAATCACATCAGTGTCCAAAAAACGGGAAACTCTCTGCAGCGATACAAAGCTGCAGAGGGACCATCTGCTGCTCAGAGCCTTCCCCTTGATATTTTAAATTAGAGGGGTTTAGTTACATTACCATCACACCGCAGTGTACTCTTGTGGCCTGTGACTGCGGTGTGTCCTCACATCGCCACTTCATGTTTGGCTCATATTAGGCCCCGCTAACACACAGAGACACATACATAGCTCTGGCAACCGCACAAACTCAGGGAGAGGCTCACCCCACAGCCACAGGATGTTGTCCTTCCCAGTCAATGATGATTTCCTGGAAGCCTAAATGGCTGTGCAGCATCTGTGCAGTGTAACAGGACTTTATAGGACGTCGGGGAGCGGGAGAGAGAGGGGCATGCTCGACTTGCTCTTCCTGACGCTGCTTTTGCTGCGGTTCAAATGCAATCACGACCGCAGAGAGATGGCACGGAAACGCAAACAAGCGGCTACTGACGACCGGCTGGCATGATGAAGTCGACCACACAACGCAGTCTGCAGCTGCGGTCCTCCTTGAGCTGCGCAGTGCACTGTCTGGATAGTGTTCAGCAGCAGGACGCAGCCAAATCAGCATCGGGTATGCTGAGAGGAGAGGTGAAGCATGAAACCCAAAAGTGCCTCATGTTCCCAGCAAACACATTTTACATTTGCATTTAAATAGTTTGGACGATGCTTTTACTCAGAGAAACTTACCTTGAATTCCCCTGAATTATGTGATCAATAAGCAAACAGCAATAAGGGCACCAAAGATCCAGGCCACAGTAAGCCGACAATAAACACATGTCAGCACTGGAATATCCTTATGCAAACTCATGTATTTGTACATTTAATACATAATTACACATTGTTAGTTTACTGCTTATTTATTATGCCCTGTACTCCCCAGTGCACATTAACTTAGTACCCATTTAAAAAAAAGTATGCACACTCTGAATCAACCAACAGTCGTATAGGCACAGTGTCAGTCTCGCTCCGGAAACCACATTCATCACAGAATCAGGAAGTGGAAAGCAGCTCCCAGCATCCTTCTCTGTCTCAGAGAGGAAGTGGGTCAGACATACAAAACAATATGACCAGAGACAGTTTGTGGCTGCTGCATAGGCACCAGATACTCTGCTGAGACTCTAAGCAAGCTCATGTTGTGATTTAAAAAGTAATAGAATATATTATCTAGTGCCAGGTGAGCAAGACTGACTTACTACAAGTAAACATCACTCACCTGGTCGTGATTAGAAGAACATTTCTTTGTTTTCATTTATTTGATTTGATTTCATTTATTTATTTGATTTTCTGCCTATATGCCTCTTCAGACAGGGTATTTCAGTTTTTCAAAGAAGTGAACTTGTTTGAAGAGTTTTCCAGACAGAGTGAAAGAGTCAAACATACTGGATATTTTACATTAGTCCATAATATCCTGTTTTCAGAGGTCACTTCAGCACACATGGGGAATGATTGATAAAGGAAAACACAACCAGAGGAGTTTATGTTTTATTTCCACAAAAACAATTAATCTGGTTTCAGGCAGAGAACGGTGCCACCTCCTGAGTCAGACTGTTGGTTCTGATCAGATGTGAGTCACAAAATATTTCCAAGGCAGACCGGTGTGTGAAATAAATGTGTCTGCTATGACTAAATGCTTCCCCTGAAGAACTTTCAAAATGCAGATAAGAGTCTTTCTAATGACTGCTGAACTGCTGCATTCCTTCTCTGGCACATAGTCGATTGTGACTAAGACAGAAAATTGGTTTAATTGAGCTGATAAAAATATAATTTGTCTTGCCAGGACAGTTCTGCCTTTCAGAAATTCTGCAGACTATAAACACACCTACAGCACTTGCAACCACGAAACCCCTCTATTGTATCGTATTCTGTTGTGTGTTGCTAGTTTCACCCAGCACACATTTCCCCTTGTGCTACATTCATTTAATTCTGTTCTCCCATAGAGAACATTTGCCACTGCACCGTGCTGCTCTTTATTCCTCTCCACGTCTCTGTCACGGAGCAAAGAGAAGCGAACAGCAGCAATTTGAGTTTAGAGAGGCCACGGCAAAGCAGAGCATATAGAGTCATCACAGCGCCAATGAATCTCTGCGCTCCGCCGGCCCTCACAAACGGGGGAGCGGCAGAGTGGAAAGGACAGCTCTTTTCCCAGTGACTGGAATACACCACAGTGCAGTGAGATGCATGGCCTCCCGTGATCCACTACAGCTCCATTACTTAGCCGAGAGTTTGCTGGGACGCGACGTCTCCGCACAGCGCTCCACTCTCATTCCAACCCTATAAACCTGCGGAGAGGAGTCATCAGCACACAGAGAGATTTACAATGGCCTGGCCCAGGGCCCCAGACAGTTATAGATCCCTTTACCTTTCAAGAGCAATTTCACCGCAAATAGGATTAAATCTAATGGCGTTTGACACCACCAGGTCCAGCACATTGAATCTATCGGGTTTTATCGCGTTGACATTTGAAAAGGTTGGCTTGTGTGTTGCGGGGTGGAGAGGGGCTGAGAGAGGCAGAGCTGGGTGACATATAGAGGACCCTTGGGATCAGGCTTTTACAACCAGCTCTGGAGATGCTGCCCCCCTACCTCACCCCACCCCACCCTGCTTAGCCTGTGCCCACCACCCAACCAGTTCCATTACAGCAACTTTTATAGACATAGACATAGACATAGACATAGAACACCCCGGTGCACGTTTTCCACTACTTTGCAGATGGGCTGATGTTGTTTTCCCTCTTTGTTCCACGGGTCAGGGCCCTTTGGCGTGACCATGCGCTGAATATGTAAGCGGCCCCGTCTGCGGAGTAACGCTCATTATCTCTGTGGGCAAAGTAATATTCTCCCTGTGTGATCTGTTTACTTCACGACGGTAAATTAAACCAGGGAATGATTTTCTTCCTCTTTGCCGTTTAATTTCAATTTGTATAAACAAGACTCTTCAAGGTCAGTAAATGAAACTGCCGTGTTTGGAATGTGAATGGAGTTTGTTGCCTCGGGGATCCTGCGCTATTAAAATGTGCTCATTTAGTAGCATAGTACAGTACTTGACCTGAATAACAAATTTTAGCATTGTATCACTTCATGCTACGACTGTGTGTACTCTTTTGAACTTGTCTCTTTGTATTGTCTGCTTTGTTTGTTTTTTTAATGGCAGCATTGCAAGGAAAAGAAAACCCGTCTCACACTGTGATTGTTGCATCATTAAATACAGTTTAACTATGGTAATGACCACTGTCCTCCAAAATATCCTCATATCCTCTATATCCAGTATCCTCTACTTGCTTTATTGAAATAAAGTAAAAGTAATAAAATCACCCATAAAACCTTGACATGGATGCAGATCCCACATCACAGGCTGGAACAAAGAGCACTAGTTACATCCTGTCGCAAATTTAGCTGAACAGGGTATATAGTACACAAATGATTACCTTCATTTGTGGCTACGCCCGCTGTAAAACATAAATTGCCTGGCAGTCATCTTTATTAGGATGTCCATTCTGAAAATGGGGCAGAAATCACCAGCTGAGATTGAAAACCTAATTAAATTTACACACAGCTTCAAGGCCTCCCTCGCTCTGCTTTCGGTGCTCCCATTCAAGCCTGTAAACACCACTTTTCAGAAATCATTACTTTGGCACACTAAACACTTTCCACCCCGAGAACAAAGCGAGTCGGAAAAACAGGAATACATTAGCAACCGAAATGAGATCATAAGCAGCGTTCGCGAGGTGGCTGTGAAATCACAAAGCAAGGATGAAATATCTGCCTGTGGAGTGTTCGGAGCCGGCAGAGCTGGCAGTTAGCCGCTGTGAATGATTGAACTAATATTTGGGGTTATTAGTTCTGCTACATTTTCTTTGAGAATGAGCGGTGTAGCAGGTCCGGGATGACATAGTTTGTGCCGCTGCTGGGATCTCTCAACCAGCAAGCGCTTCAAAAAATATATAAAAGTGCTGAAAATCACTTCAAAACCACTCCTGTGTATTCAAGAGACAATTTTGCTTTTACACTGCAGACAGGGCTCAGTGCAGGGCTGTGGACCCAATGAATACAAACTGTTATTGGCCTAAGTATTGCTGCAGATTAGATGCCCTCACAATATGACTTCAGCGGCCCTGCACATCAGTCTGCTTTTATTTGTTAAGGAGATATCCTTCTGTAAAATTTCTGCCTCCACCTCCGTCCTCACAAACAGTTTACCAACCATGACTACCAGCGTTGCACTAAAGACATTTTCAAATGGTTGGATTTCTTTTGCTAAAATATTTTTTCACAGTTTTCTCACATAATCTAAGATGTATGTTGCATTTAGCTTTTTTATATCATCTCATTAAGTTATGTAATTTCAAATTTTGTTTGAATTTATTTCATTTATGCTGTTCTTCTGTTTACTTCTCAGTCTTTCTCTTGCTGTTGCAACGTATGCATTTCCCCCCTGAGGATTAATAAAGTCTTTCAGTAAATGTGACAGAATTTTGTGGCGCTCACATAGAGTTAAAAATGTATGTCTTTAGGTCACTCAAAAGTCACTGGAAGTAAAGTTCCTCATATCCATTTGATTCAGTTTCCCAGAAGACTCAATAGCTACCGTATGTAAATATGTTCATGTGTATGAACGTACCCTGAAAGAGAGCAAGGTTAAGATGAGTATAGAAAATCTATTATAAACAACAACAAGCCTTTAGAGGCTCAACAAGTGCTTTTCAGGTCTGAATACGTCCAAGAAGACATCAGTTCCTCCTCAGTCAGCTGCACTTTTCACCTCACTGATGTAGCAAGAGCAGCATGAATGATGATATATAATTGATCCAATACACCACTCATGTTGTTCCTTGAGAGATGGCAATGAAAATCTGAATTGCCACAGGAACCAAATGATTAGTAGGTGGGAGAGAAACAGGCCTCATGCTGCTATGGCAGAGTGCCTCTTGCAGACTCGCACTGAGGTAGCAGTCGAGGCTTTTAAGCCATTTCCCTATTAGTTTGTAAGTGCCATTAAGAGGCTCTTCTGAGATTTGCTCCCGATTTGGCTGCAAACAAACACAAACACGCTCGCTTTGCTGGAAATATGTGAGAACATGTTGCCGTCTCATCGCCAGACAACGCCTGATGGCTCCCTCATGGCTGCACGCTGCAGGCTCTTCAGAGATGTGCCGACTTGAAAGAGGAGTCCTAATCCCAAAGTAATGACGGGCACTAAATGCAGCCTTCTGCGTCATTATGCCGCAGCTCTGCAAATACCACGCAGCTGTCTAATGGCATCTTGGCAATGGCAACACTTGAGCCAGAGTGAGGATGTATGGTTGCTGCACAAGCACCATTTACCAAGCTCTCATATGGAAAACTATGGCTGCCACTCTTCCCCCCACCATGTACGGACGCTTTCCTGTTTCATCTAGCATAGAGGAGCGGCGCTGCTGGTAATTCATGCAGCACGTCTGGGAGAACAAATGTTCTCATTCAGCAGCACCCACAGGGAGCTTTGTTTCAACACCGGTGGTTCCACATCAGAGGAGGCTGTAATTGGTCAGAGAGACACCAGGTGGCAGTCCAAGTCTTCTCTCTCCAGCCCCCCCACCTACATCCCAAACGATGATGTAATCCTTTTCCAGGCCATTATATCACATGGCACAAACAGGCTCTTTGCTTCCCCTCCATGTGGGTACACTTTGATTTCCAGTGATTGCAGATACCATTGTGGCAGTTATCTCCTGCTCCTGCGCAGTTATCTCGTATTCATAAGGAGCCTCAATGTCTCTTTAATGAAATCAAAGTCGGAGCTGATTCTGCAGCGAAGGCGCTGAGACGAGCTCTCCCATCTGGCCACATATCCACTGACGCTGCTCTCTCATGGATTTTAAATATGGCTGTGACCTTAACAGTAATAAAAAGCAATTCTCACAGCACTAATCCTCTCCTCCGGTCTCACTAGCTCTTAACCTTTTCTGCCACTGAATAAGTGAACTGAGCTGTGAAGATGTGAATATGCACCCCACCCCCTCCATCCCTCCCCTTTCACTCCCCCCACCCCCTGTAAAAATCAGCGCCTAATAATATTGGCTCAGCGGCAGACAGATTACGGCAGGAGGAGAGCATCTGCTGGAGGGAGAAACAATATGACGGCTTCCTCCCCGGGGAGCAGTGGCTGTAAAAGACAATCACATAGAGACAGAGGGATGGAAACAACCAGGCTTTCTTGAAGAGACATGTAAGCATCATAACCGCGAGTCCCGTGGGAGAGTGCAGAGTGACGGGAGGGATTTTTTTCAGTCGGTGTGTGTACTCATTTAATATATATGCCTCTTATTTACCTCACAATGCCAAGAGAACAACACTGTTTTGGTCCCAGTTAATTTCATATGAAAGAGACAAGGGAGGTTGACAGGGAAAAAAGGAGAATGAGGAAATGTTGCTCCAGGAGAAACTCAAAGTGCTTATCTTTGGGTTTTGATTAAAAACGGACAAATCTGATATGTGTTAACTAAATCAAACTAAAGGTAGGAGCATGCATGGATGCCGATGAATGAGAACATATTTTAATGCTGTTTGCCTTGACAAACTACAGTAGACATTTTTAGAGGGAAGGGTATGAAGGAATTTATGTATGTGTTATGTTCAGCTGCTTCATGAGAGGTCAAAGGTCAGAAGTGAACTAAGGTTCCTATTTTTGCTTGTCCCGTGTGCCCGGAGGATGGTATGAGGCTCTAAAACAGGGCATAATGCCAGCCGCTAATGGAGCATGTGATGTCAGAGCCACAGCTAATGCACTTCACGTGCTTTTTACAACTATTGTGTGTGCACAAGGAAAAAATCTGTCAGTGGAAGTGTCTGTATGAATGTGGCTTGTTCAAAGTCACTCAGGGAGAATGAAATAAGAGAGTAAACTGAGCTGAAAAGCAAATTGTTTGTGCAACAAAATGACTAAACTGAGTGAAAAATGAGGCTACTGTTTGATCGCAGGCTGCAGAACAGTGTACGCTCATCCTCTACCTGATGTTATTTTTGAGGTGTTTCGTGGTTTTCACCTCATCCCAAAGCTGAGGTAATCCTCTCTCCATCGTTCATACTGCAGAATGACAGATAAAAGCGGTCTAAGGACTGACTGACACCCAATTCCACCTTTTTATTTGACCAAATATGAGGATGTTACACCGCACATTGACACCATTCTCACTTCTCTTGCCTATTTCCTGCTTGTTGGAGAGTTGACTGGAAACAGTCCAATGCAGTAGCTGACTCATCCTGTGTGTTTGCGTGTGTGTAGCAAAGTGTTAAAATTCATCCATAATTATTTTTGCTCAACTTTTACACTCCCTGACTCCACTAGGTGGTAAATATGAATCAAACATATTGTCTTATTTAAAAGCGGAGGGCTTATTATTATATTTAATCAGAACTCTCTGCTGGGCAGTTGACTATTCGCTCACCCCCTCCTCCGCACAGCAATTGCCCAATTATAGTTTAGCAGCCATTATTATGTAAGACAAGACTGTCAACATTTAGATTTCTAAAACTGCATTTAAACAGTTTGGAGGCTTGTGTCTTCTTTTTTTCTGGACTTACCAGAACTAATAAACACAAAAGCAGAAGTGTCAGTAGGGGATTAAACTGTGTGTGTATCTGTTCTAATGTGAGGCTCACTTCATAGATGGACTACATCAGCATGAAGTGTTGCAAGTCATGTCAGGAAGAGCCTTATTCATGACTAGCACAGCCACTTTGTAGGATTTCCCCATCGCATGAAAGCAGTTCTGGATGCTGTCAGAGTTTAGGGGCTCTCTCCTGGATTTTATTGGATTTGAGGAGTTTATACACCAGCCACCCCAGCAGAAACTCTTCTGTCCAAGATAGTGTTGTGTATGTCAGACACTTAGTTCTCATCCTAAAAGCCCTTTCACTTGGTAAATATGCTGTTTGAAGATACAAATAAATATGTGGTCAAAACAGTGGTTTGATTGCATATATTTGTCTTTGCTCCTTGTTTCCACTTCTTCTAAACACGTCATCTCCTGGTGAGAGTTATAAGATTTGTTTCAGAAATTATGAAGAATTTCTGACAGCAAATCTTTCACTGTCATCATTAGGAACAAGCTTGATGGCCGTAGTAACAGTAACTAAGGAGGCAGGGATCATTAACATTGTATTAACCATTTTTCCATTAAAATATGTAGATTCAGTAGTCAAGTTTTTATTGGGGTACATGTTCAGAGAATTAAACCCTAAAAGTAAATGTAAGCCTGCTGGTAAAGCATACAGGAGTAAGACAGTTAAGAAATCATGTCCGATATTTCCACCTCAAATCAAGTTGTCTTATTTAACTAATTATGACGCATTTCCAGCTCTTTGGCATTTTATAGCCATGAAGAATTCAAGTCCTCCTGTTTTAAGCTGTCAGGTATTTTTAACTATAATGTGTGGAGTGTTAATAAGTTTAAATCTCTGTGTGTTTGAAGTGTAAAAAAGCCTTCTCTTTATATCTGTGTCTGTGTATCAATGGCTTTCCCTCTCAGTGGGACTCACCACCCACAAAGGTTAATGAGCTTAAACACAGCTCAGAGTGAGCTCATTAAACAGACCACAGAGACTGGAGAGGGGAGAGGGAGGACGGCTGAGGAGGGAATAGGAATAAGTGTGAAGGTGGATTGTTTCTGCCACCGTGGGCAACAGAGAGGATGCCACTCAGTTGGTGGAAATTATCTATAGTTCAGTATTTAAAAAAAAAAAAACATGATATGGTATTTTGTATCTCATAAAGACTAAATTAATTTCTTTCTGAAGACATCTGCCTAAAACAAGATCTAATCTGAAGAGGAATCATTCATGCAATAAGTGGGCAGGTTGCACCATCCCAAACACAGAGAGTGACTCAGAGGAGCTGGATGTCAGCCTACATATCCTCTGACTCTTCTGGCACCCATACCATCAGAGCAGGAGTGGATGAGGGAAGTGGGGGAGGAAGCAGAGGTGGAGACTTTGTCCACCATGTTAACTCATTCAAAGCTATCACTTTGAAACCTTTAATTAATAGGATAAAAAAAACTTAGTTAATTTCTCAGGGTATACATTTTACAGGGATTTGATGTAGTCAAAGCACAGGAAAGGAAATATAGTGTGCATCAGTTTTTTCATGGATAACTGAGGTAAGATCATCATGTCATTTGTTAACCATATATTTGTTAGACCTTGATTGGAGAGGCAGGCAAGCAGACAGCATGGCACCTTCACAAGTGTCGTAAAATTAGAAAGTCCTTTGCTGTGCCTCTATTTGTCCTGTTTATTGACATATACAGACATACAAACGTCCACACCGGAAAGAAACAGCTCCTGTGAATGCTGTATGTGTGTGTGTAAGACACAGCTATTATCTCTTTGAGTATTGACAGAATTGCACTCACAGAACTTGCTTCTGATTCAGGCTGTGGCATTAGCACTCTATTATTAAAAGACATGGATTTCAAGCAATTAGCCGTGAAAGAGTAAGCGAGCTATTTCAAACACGTACATTATAAATCCACTTACAGTGGCAGGATATGAAGAGGCTCAGGATCTAATTATTGTTCCACTATAGGATAGGGTTGTTCTGATAATCAAGCATTGCAAGCAGATCAAAGAGAACAAGAGTTTTAGTCAATAGAAACTCGTCACTGTCTGTTTTGGTGTTGTCGCACAGTGTACTTCCTGGACTGACATATACATGGCTTCTGTTCAAAGTGTCCTGCAATACTAGATAGTTTTTTAAGATTTTGTAAAAGTTTTACACATATCTGCTAACAGCTACTCATTTTAGTGTTTGTTACCACTGAGAACATTTGATGGTAAAGAGACTTGCAGATTAATAATCTATTACTGTACGTGCAAGTGTTTTTTTTATCTCAAAATCTTAATGGATATTTTCACAATTGCGATGTATAAAATGACTAAATAAAACTAATGTAATAACATGACACGGGAGGATCGTGGTGATGAACCTATAGAGTTTTGTCTCCTGACTGCAGCTCCTTTTGATCTTATGGAGCTTTACAGTGAGTCTCGCCTCAGTGTTTAGCTGTATGGTCTGCAACTTTACTGTTGTCATGTCTATTTTCAGCCACAGCAGGCAGCTGTTTTCAGGCAAAAAAAAAGCTGTGAAACCCCACTGTACCTGCTCATCACCACTCATCAGCACTACCTAGTGAAGTAATAGCATCAAAAGGTCAGATATTCAAAACAGCAGACACCAAAAACAGAGCTAAAAGAGAGTGAATATGCACTTTAATTCATGACATGGACCCAACTTCAACTCATAATGGATGCTAATGTTGCCCTGTGTGTGCTGGATGTGTACATAAGCAACTGTTTCCTAACAAGTTTGCTATATCAACTTATATGCTGATGATATGTCAGTGTCAGCAGCAGGTCATCGCAGGCTTCAATATTAGCTAAACTGCATGTTATGTAAAAGTCACATAATGGATGCCAAATATTGCTATTTGAATTTAAAGCTGTTCATGAAAGATCATGAAATGTAATTTCTTCACACCTGAATGCACATGTTTTTATTCATGTCTGCAGCAACAGTTCTGCATGCTGGATCTAAGTGAATAAAGACTAAGAAGGGATTACATTTTTATTTCAATATACCAAATTTCCCTCAGGGAAAAATAAAGTATATTGATTCTGATTCTGATTTCCTCAGAAATTATCATGGCAGTTCCCCCTAGCACTTCCAGTGGAGCTGCTCTAGACACCAGGATACTCTGCATCTCCTAGGTGTTTGTGTGACAAGCTGAATGGACTGAAGCCGAGGATTAGATGAACATGCATCATCAGCTGATTCTCTCTGGCTAAATGAAGGTGCCCAAAATGCCAATTAGCCCTGTAACCCATGTGAGGCATTAATGAATACATGCTAATCCACTCTGTGACTGACCTGCATGTGCAGCAGCCATGACCATTTTTGACCAGCAAGTACACAGAGATGAATCTGTTTCTCAGCCAAATTTGCTGAGCTATCGAGCAGATATTCTATTGACGCTCATTAGGAATATTCTTTTCAATGTCATGCTGCGCTGCAAATGAGATATTCTCTCTGCCTGATACTTTGACAGGATGAAGTTAATTAATAGGATCATTGCCACTGTAATTTGAATTCCTTAATAGTGTGCTTCAAACTGAAGGAAATGCTGGGAAAAGAGAAGACATTTGCTCACAAACACAATAGTTTTTAAGAAAACATCGTTTAACAGAGAATTATACTTTGGGGGTTTTATGGCATTAGATTTAGTGTCTGATACATATATATATATATATATATATACATATAGATAGATAGATAGATAGATAGATAGATAGATAGATAGATAGATAGATAGATAGATAGATAGATA
>JBAJHX010000076.1:5336390-5357677 GCA_037176925.1 Amniataba percoides | reverse complement strand
ATATACATATAGATAGATAGATAGATAGATAGATAGATAGATAGATAGATAGATAGATAGATAGATAGATAGATAGACACAAATAAACTTCTAAAAAAGACCCCCTACAGGACTTTTCACTCTGAGAAGAACCACAGACAAATATGCACAGACCATGACTGGTAGTGACCTTCCAAGTGGGTGAAAGAGTAATGCAGCAGGTGAAGAATGTCAGAGCCCTCGGGTTGCCCCCCACCAGGGGGTCAAAGGGTTGCAGTGTTTACTTGTCACAGAGATAACCTGTGATGCGATGTCAGCTGAAGGGGCCTCATTGTGACACAACAATAACAGAAGAAAAGACTAATTCAAAATTCTAATTCAAATTCAAATTCAAATTTGTTCAATTGTTCAAATTAATGGCATGTGTCAAGCACTTCCCACTTGTCTGAACATTCGCTGTGGTGAAGAGCTCACTTCTCCACAGGCACACCTATTCACTGGCCTCTCCAAGAAAAGAATATAACATGTCAGGTAAATCATCTTTATTTTTTTCTTATTTCTTATTTTAATTGGGAAATATATGGATTTTCTAAAGGCAGCAGATTGGCCTAAAACAGATTTTCATCATTAATTGAAGCTTGTCCTCACACACTCTGCAGAATTTGTGTGCTCTGAGTCCCCCCGAGTTATTAAAAAAAACATTTCCTGACAAATAAAAGGCCAAAGCTCAGAGAGTTGAAGCAAGCTGAATGTTTATAATCTGATTTTAGCACTTGGATCTGTCTTTATTGTGTTATTGATATTGTTGGTATCAGATTTTTCACCGCTCTAAAATTCAAAAGGAAAATTCCCGCACTTTAAATAAATGCAGGGGTTTCAGAAGACAGTAAACTATACATCAAAAACTTGAATATGTAGGGCTAATGATGACATTTTTATTACCATCTAATATCATATATACAACATGATGTAGTTATTTTGATTTTATATGTGTTGGATAACTGATAATACTGCAAGGATTGATTTCTTTTCTTTTTTAAATCTGATAAATTGTACCCAAAAAATATTTTGGGTATTGGCACAAAGTGCCAGCTCTCACTAGTTTTAGGACTAAACATAGTCATTTACACTGTGTCTATCCTCAGAAACAAGACAGGTTCAAGTAAAGTATGAGTATAAAGACATGCACAGCACCAGACAACTAAATTTCACCCTCACTAAAGCACAGAACATTTTCCACAGACAGCACAGATCAAACACTTGATGGTGCAGGCCACAACACAATGTTCCTAAGACAATCCTTCCTGTTAAACCCTCGCTACTCCTCCATCTTTTATGATCCTCCTGTCTGTGCAACAGTTCATGTAGGTACAACATCAAAGTGGGAGCAGAGATGACAAGCGAAAATGGCCAGGTGGTGGAAAACCTTTGTTAAATTGAGTGAACCCCTTGCAGAAAAGGAAAGTAAAAAAAGAGCCTTACACATGTATAAGTGATCACTCCAACATGAGCACAAAGAGCTTTTCATGACTTCATATTCCAGGCATGCTCCAGTGGGTGGAAAACAAGGAGGAATCCAACAGGGGTGCAATCAATACCGGAGCTTTTATATGTTGGTGGGTTTTTGCAGGGTTGTAATCTCTTTATGGATTCGTCAGCTGTTGCAGCAAAGACGAAGTCTCCAGTTGGTCTGGTGTCTGCTCTGCCATGCCCACCGCGGGACAAAGACAAAGAGGAGCTGATGAAGAGGAAGAGGAAGAAAGAAGAGGAACAAAAGGGCGGCGCTCCACAGCTGCAACACAAACATCAGCGCTTACTCTGGGTTCGGCTCCTAGGTGGTCCGAGGAGGGCCATATTTCACGACTCCGACAGACTTACGACGTCGACAGCGGAGGTATTTCACTCACACACTGAAGCTGGATGTTGACTTTGCAATAGAGGGAGCTGTTAACAACCATCGACATAAGGACCACAGACTCAAGGAATCGCTCCCTGGAAAGCCGCACTTAGCTCCACTCGCCCATTTTTCAAGAGCCGACTAAATTCTGTCATCTATAAATTTCCCCATAAAGGAGCTGTTGTGTGTGTGTGTGTGTGTGGGTGGGTGTGTGTGTGCGAGGTTTGGCATTTGCAGCTACTGCATGGGGCAAGCCTTTAACATTATAGGATAATATATTCATAGGTGTATTTTACTCTCATGCATAACACAATACAGGTCCTTGGGGCTTTCGTTAATTAAGACCTGCTGAACGCACATTTACACACACACATGGTAGCATGTTCTGTAAACTGCCGGAAGAGAGCTCGACCAGCATTCATGTCCACAGTCCAAAGAAACTGTATGCTTTTGTCACTGTTAGCGCTGCTGAAGCTACGGCGGGTGGAGAGTTCAAAGTTCTCCCGTCTCTGTGGGGATGAAAGAGGCTGTCATGAAAGCACCAAGAGGACCCCATCCATAATGAATGCAGTGAGGGAGGTGAATCGCCGGCGCAAGAAAGGTTCCATCTGCAAGCATAACTCCAGCAAATTTCAACCTTGGCCTTACTTTACTATCATTCCCCACAGAAGAGACTGAGTCGGACTGAAATCAATCGCGTTGCTGTCGTCCTGCGTGCCAGAGAGCACAGCTCTGCACAAACGTGAGGGCCAGTTTGGCTCTGTGTTAATACGCTTGTGTGTAGTGTATACATATACATCACCTTACCCATCATCATACTTACAATGTGACCTGACATTTAAACAGCAACTGCATACAGGAAACTTAATTATACCGTACTGAGTAGTGAGATGTTTCACTGCAAAAATACTGAGATATAATATGGAATTGACTTGTATAATGGAAATGATGAAGAAGTCGAGACTGAATAAGCTCTAACCTTCAACAACTTAAATATCATGAGAATAAATCTACTAAGATTTCCATTCTCTGGTATTTTTTGACTGGTTGATTGAATGTTTTCTTCTGCTTGTGTGCCAATCGGCCTTTTTCTCCTTTTCCACAGCAGACACCGTTGTTACAAGACACTTTGACAGAGTGTACAGCACCAGGAACCTGAAACTGAAACAGCTGAATGGAGCTCAGCCACCATTAACCTTGTTATTTACACGTCTTTTCCTACTGTGACATGTCAGCGTGTGTTCTGTGAAAAAGCCCTATTGTTCCCACCGTCGTCACTTCTTATATATCAGAGTTTTCTGCAGTGTATAGTGGAGGCAGGTCACTTCACCTGAAATAAAGACTGCTGCTGTAAATATGATAAAGAATTGTGTAGTTTTATGGATAAAACAAAAAAAATCAGAGGTGCTACTTCGCAAAACAGGACAAAACAGACTTGACAGGACTTCACAGTGTGCTTGTTTCACATGGTGAGAGAGAGAGAGAAATAATGTTAGATTTAATTTATGAACATCGTGAGCATGATGGACGCTGGACATTTCTCACAGTGAGTCCACTGATAGCAATGCAAGCACTGAATGACAGGACATTGGAACTCTGTTTATAAAGCGTTTAGCTATTCACACAGCTGGAATAAATGAAAATGGGAAACACATTAGGGTCTTATGATTAAATTATCACTGTGTTTGCCTCTTAACCTCCTTTGCCCTGATAGCAACATAATGAAGAAAATAGTTTTTACAGACTGCTCTGATATCAAATCAGTCTATTAAGTTGATTTTATTTCCTTTGTGCATAGGAGATGATGAGGTGATGAATGTATTACAGTGATCTTAGAAGGCAGAACAGTTGTGCATTTCCCTCTCTGTTTAATCATGTGCTGCTGCAGCCTGTACGTTAATTTGATGACAATCAATTCACATTTGTGCCATGTTGGCTGGTTCAATCTAGTGCTGACTACATTACAAAATGTGAAATTACAATTACAGTAAGATAAAGAGGTACACATCCGAAAGGGGCTTTAATTAATCACCAGCATCAACGGATGTGTGAATCTTTGAAGTATGATTTATTTGGAGTTTGACTTGTTTTGTAATTTAAAAAAAACTGTGTGATTTCACCAGCAGCTCTGATCAGAGAGCTTTGTCCTCCAACATTACCTGTCCAACAGTGTGTGAATCAGTGCCTTTTTGAATCAGACAGTTATAGTTATTGTAGTTCTTTAGGCTGTCACGTTAATTAATGCCAGTAATATCATCTTAAACTGATAACTGTATCTACACAACTGACTGCACAACTGAACATGTGCAACATTTCCAAACAGACCTAACCAAGTTCAAATAGTTAAAACAGAGTCCGTGTTTTGTGAAAGGGTGCTGCTCTGTGCTGTTGATATTTTCATATATTTTCTTAGATGAGTGTATCTTCATATCTAGTGTGCCCTTCAGAGAAATTAAGCAGTAGTAGCACTGGTAGTGTTAGAATGAATAACAGGTTAAGATTGATTTGTTTAACATTTATTAACGTGAGCATGAATGTGGGGCTTGGTCTGCAGCCTGTTTTCTAATCCAGCGTTTCCACTCATAACTTCAAGGCCTCTGCCAACCAGGCTCTCCAAGCGGAGGAGTTGAGGTGCATTCGCTACCCTGATTATTTAGCCACAATTCCCCCAAAAGGTTATTATTAGCCGCAAAAAGCATGATTATGAAAATCTGTTATTGTAGGGCAGGAAAGCCCTTAGGTCCTGTCAGTCAGTAGCAGGCTTGATGCTGTGCTGGCTGGAGCACCGCTCTGGGCCCACAGCTGTGTCTTGTCTGTTGGCAGGATGTGTTAGTGTGTGTGTGTGTGTTCATATTTTCTGGCATGTGCATTCTTAGTGTGCGTATTTGTGTAGACACTTTCTCTTGATCATGCCTCAGTATCCTCTGAATTACACTCATGTGAAAGTGTTTAGTTTGTTAATGGCCACATACGCTTGGCCTGTGCTTGTGAATGCTGTACTGTAGGAATGTGTCTGAGCTCTAATTTGGGTTGGAGTTATTTCAGAGACAGGACCCAGCTGCTGATTGGCTGCTCTTTATGCTGACATCATCGCAGGCTCCGAGGAGCAACAAGCTTGCCAGGATTTGTCTGTGACTCACGCTCAGTCTACAATCTGTAATGTGCCAGTTTACAGCACACAGTCAACAAACACTGGGCTTATATTATATGGCACAATGAAGGAACACATGGAGGAGGCTACAAAGGGTCTGTGTGCCCATCTGCACATTGGACTTTTAGTTATTCAAACATTTCTCAGTGCAGAGCTGTTCTAAAAAAAATATTTCATTGGTTTGCACTTCAGTGGGAGGAGCCAATTTTTTTTCTTCAGACAATAAGGGATTAACGGATGAGTCTGGGTTTACTCTATATATTTCTTATTGACAATAAATCCCATAAAAAGATTAAAACTAACAATGCTTAGAACACTTCTCAATACTTCTAGACTTCCCTACCCCTGTCTGTGGCCCACGTATATCTTTGAGGACAGGTCACATATCCATAGTTTCTCTAGTTTGTTAGCAGGGAGGTCCTGACACATTTTCTGAGTCCTTCATTATTTACTTTATTACCAAGCCCGGTCTAATACTTCTTTTGCCATAGATGTTGATTAAATATGTATCTTGACACATTGCAATAATATGCACAGCCTTAGCAGCTGGAGAAGATGTGTCACTACGTGGCTAAATGTTCATTATTGCTGTAACATGAATAATTATATCACAGAAAATTAACATGTAGGTGTCTGTCTAATGTGGCAAATATGCTATTTTCCTGTTAAATGAGTAATTCTATTACAGGAATAGGTTTTATGTTTCACTGTGGCTTTCGGCGTTTTAATGACTGTATACAACCTTTTTAAGACATGTATTATTACCATGCAACATTGATAGAATGACAGATATCTTGTAATGACTCGATCTCCAAAGGTGGGTCGTCTGAACGTCTTCCTCTGTGATTCTCTTCCAATTATAATTCAGCTCAACCAGTAAGATTAATTCTGCCTCAGAAATAGCTTTGTCTCTGAGAAATCTTTGTAGAATTAGAAGTCAGCTCTGGAAAACATTTTGAGATGTAAAATTATTTTTAGCTGTTCATGCTGTTCAGTTGAGCTCAGAGTATGTGTGTCTGTTTGTACCCCCGCTGCATGTATTGCACCATCTGTTTGCATTATATCACACATCCTGTCGTTTCTTGGAAACTCGGGAAGCTGCCTGTATGTCTGTGCACCGAGACAGATTCCTACACATTTGTTTTATGTTGTGATGAAAGTGGCAATCTGAAAGAAATTGCGTGCAATAATTGTATGACATGCATATCTGTCTTCTTTTTACTCTACAAATGACTTTCATCATCATGCTGCCATGAGAAACACACTCAGAGCTCTACTCTTAGTCAGGAAGTGGCAGATTGTTAATGTAGGTGTATCCTCATCCACCAAAAATACAGAAATGAGTGTCATTCAGTGCTAAAATGCACAAGGCCATATCATTTCCGTGCAGAAAGCGGTTTTGATGATGTTTTGCCAAAACAACATGTGAACGGAAAGACCCAAGATGACACAGAAACCCTGCATACGCTCAAAAATAATTTGTACAGATGGGTTGCAAGTGTTTTTAACTGAATGTCAAGCCTCATAGCTTCCTCTAATTTGCGACATAAGTAATCTGCTACTGAGCGTCAGTGCCAAGTGAGATGATTGAGCGGCTGTAATGATTTGTTCACATTCCACAGTTAGAAATCAAAGGCTGCAGTGGCTTGTTAAGTAACAGCGGTGAAAACGCAGTCAGTGATGCAAAGAGCAGATTTAGCTGTGTGGTACTTCAGAGCCATAATTTCATTTCCCTCTTATTTATTGTCACTCACGTTCATTATTCCTGGTATATGTCACAATATGTCAAATCTGTTTGTCGGGCCTGTCTTCCAAGGACCTGGTGTCACTATGCCAGATGTATGAGTAAACACTGTAGATGATAAAATAAATAATAAATCCTGCACAGTTTGTTCTTCTGGCAGACAAACTGAGTTTGCAGACAATAATCATTTTGTTATTGCAAATTTCCATGATTACAGTCTTATAAATTCCCAATTCTTCTCAATAAATGTTCATTTTTGTTCATTTTCAGCTGGAATCTTTTCAGTCATATTCCCCGCAGCAACAGACGACAGAAAAAAAGGCTCTTTTGCCGCTTATTAAAGGCATGGAGTGGTTACAGATGGGTGTGTGTTTTGAGTTGTGTGTGGTCAGCTGCATGCAGTCGTCTGGAGTCTGCATGGCCGTTGTTGTCGTCGCTGTTGCTGTGGCTGCTGCTTGATAATGAGCCTCTGGCGCTGAGCTGCTGTCAGTCTGGCAGACAGACAGGCCTTCGCCCTGGTCACTGCCGCCTCATGCCATCTGGGTCCCTGCACTGAGAGGGGAGGACAGGGACATGCCAATGGGAGGACACAGGATAAGGTCATACACACACTGGCCTACTGACTGGCTTACTGTTTGACTGACTCACTGATTGACTTGGTTACTTGGGTTTCTGTCTCAGAACTGGATCAGGCAGGTTTAGTCAGGGCAGTGAAATAATACCAAAGTACACAAGTGAATATAAAGTGTTGCCCTTGACACGAGGTTGGAATGAATGTACTCTTAGGTGAATGAATGTATCTAACATATATAATGACAATCCATCCAAAACTGGAATGATCCATGAACAGTCATCACTTTCTGTTTCTGTTGAATCAAGGCCTGGTGGGACAAGCCTGATTAACAAATACAGGTGAAGAAATTGAAAGAAGATTTGCCACACTCTCTTCAAACTTTGTCTTCAAACTTCAGTCCGTAGATCTGATTGATGTCAAGGGTTCTTCTGGGCTGTGTACTGTCTGCTACAGGAAGTTAGTGCATTAAATTTCAGAACTCAAGCAGTAGGGACCAATACAGTAAGCCATGTCCCATTGACTAATAAGGCTTTAAACAACTCCATCTGTGATAATCTACTAAATTTCCACTAATGCGAACCATATGGAGCCATAAATCCTGGCTGGGATACTCAGCCTTATTTTGGACCGCAAATTTGCTGACGACATAGCACAGCATTGACAAGACAGTCCACAGCACAGCCCCTCCGCTTGCACACTTCTCAGATCATTATGCAGCCGGTCATGTAAACAGGCTCGTCCGTGTAGAAATACTGCACGAGCACCAACAGGCTGACCTCAGATCTGTCACTAAACGGGGCTCCCCTCTCCCCCGTTCCGAAGCCGAACCCCCACCTCTGCTTAATTATGTATGTGGGCTGAGCAATCAGTCTTCCTGTACGGTACTGTACACTCTATCGTGCTGCTTCCTTGAGCTCGCAAGCTGATTATGGAGCTTTGGCAGTCCAAGCACTTTGAATTATTTAAATCTCTGTTAAGCCTGCCGTACATATATCAATGGGAGAAATGGATTAGGGCTTGACATGTTTTTTCCTCTGGCTTTGCCCCCCACTTGCCTCTTCCTCTGAACCTGACAAACACTCCACGTGAATCATAACACAGTGCCTTTCAAGGAAATGGCAATTTTTCTAATTCCCTATTGAAGCATGTTTCCCAGTGGATGTTGCTTTTAGCCGTATTGGGGCTGAGATTACGCTGTTGGATTAAGGATTGTTTTTTTTGTGTGTGTGTGTGTGTAGAGTACTCAGTCTGTAGAAAGGTCCAGTGAGAGACTCGGAGACGGCTTTTGTGCATCCAGAAGGGCCCACCCTGAAGAATTGGGCTCGTCCAAGAGAGGCTCTCACGTGGGTGGCCTTTGGAGAGGTGATGGATCCCCTTTTCACACAAACCCCCCGGAGGAAAGCACACAATCAATATCCTGCTGTCTTCCTCCTGTGCCAATAAATGAAAACACGGTGGCGTAAAGAGATGAATAAATAAAGGGAGGCACTCTTTTTTACATTAGGGGCGGGATTGTACACAAAGCCGAGCACATTCTGCATTTAGAAAGACTATAATAGTCTCTCCGTCTCTCAGCGGGGCGCTTGCTGCAAATTTATGTTTGCAGCTAACAGATTTGTTCACAGGGCAGAAAACAAGCAGTAGTTATTCAGTGAAGTGCAAGCTGGCTCACATTTGTATAAATGTTTCAATTAAGCCTGGTGGAAATCGATGGCGTAACATTTCCTCACCGCTCTCGCTGTCTGCAGGTTCGCCGTGGCTGACAGCTGCAGCTTAAGTGTCAAGATCGGGTGTTAAATTTGTAAATAGGTCTTTTTCCCTGTCAGCTGACATGAAATTACAGCTGGGGGGTAATAGAACAGAGGAGCTGTCTGTCAGGTGGAAAAGAGAGGGAGAAAGAGAGGCCGGAGGAGAGCGACGTGCCCATCAGGGTGGAGTGAGTGACAGAGGATGAGAGAAGCTCTTCAGACCACTCTCAGGCTGCCACAGAAATGAATTCACATCTCCTCAATTGCACCATTACTGGAGAGAGAGAGAGAGCATAGAGAAGGCTTTCTGTGCTTTTCATGCAGTCAAGGGAAACCAGAAGTGGGGCTTGCTGCATTTTACTTATGCTTAAGTGCTTTATAATGATGATAATACTGTATGCCTGCTCAGTTGTGCCACTATGCTAATCCTATAAGTAAGATATCCCTTGTGGCAGAGAAAGTCTGAAAATCACCAAATTCACACACTTGCACTCAGATCTGATATTCAAAAAAGAGACTCCCTCAGTATTAGTGCTCCGGTCTTCATCAGTTCTATGACTGTGTACTGTCAAATGCTAATGGAGAAGGAGCTGGAAAACACGGAGAGCAAGTTGATTGGATTTTCTGACATTTCTTTTATTTTTTTAATGTGACATTTTGCACAAGAAATGAGGGATTTGTTATTGCCAGGGGTCTACCCGACACCCACCAGCTAACACGCCAAAGCAAACACAGTGCAAACACGCCGAAGTTATTTGGTTTCTGTCGCCTCCATTATAAGTCCCAATTCCAGCACAAAATGAAGTCATTTCTCTGCCATCGTTGGCAGACTGCCCAAAACCTCTGACGGTTTTCTGTCCTTTTCTGCCACCGAGCTCTGACAACTGACAGGTGATCTATGGCTGCTTGAAGGCCTGGATCTAAATCTGAAACGAGCTTAGCCGCCGCTCGCGAAATGAGAATTGATAATCGAATGATGCTGAATGAGGGGGCCTGTCAGTACATTGTAAGGGAGCTGACGGATTTAGTTAAGGGAGAAGGAAGGCATGGCGGATGAATTTTGGCAGGATAAAGAATTGCTCAGCGCGGAGAGAGAAGCTGATCCCCCTACAGCTATTTCTGATTTTCTTTGAGTGTTTGCATGTTGGTAGTGTTGTAGACGGATAACTGAAGGGGTGCTGAGCATATTATGATCAGGCCTTTATAAACCACAGCAGCATAGGTTAATTCTTTGTTAACCTAACCTTAAAACCTATCTGACTTATAACTTTAAAAGTAGTTACATAGAGTGACTGCAATGATGAGAGAAAGAGAGACTTTATGTGACCAAGGTCGTGATCCACTGTCAGGCCCATAACGTTTTATATTCACCCCAACAGTTCTCGAATGCTGGGAGTATTGATCTCAATTTACTGTACTCCGTATAATTAATTGATTTATAACTACAGTTAATAACAGGGAGTGTGTGTGTGTGTGTGTGGGGGGGGGCTCTCGATGTCATAAATTCATTGTACTCACAAATATTATTTAAATATTAATGTAATTGGCTTTTATGATGATTAAACAGTTTTTTGCTGGAAGTGTTTCACATCCCAAGAATGAAAACTGTAACAAAAAGTAACACTGGTTCTTCTGATATTGTTAACTGTAGCCCTAATAATACACTCAAATGTGGTTTTATAAATATTCCTGTCTGCCAAAGCATTACTGATAAATGATTTGATTCTTCAACATAATCTGGACATAATTAGTTCATTTTGAAACCAAATGTTTTCCCACAGTTAAGTGAAGCTTCTCCACCTGACTACACCAATCACCATGCTGCTTGGACCTCTAAACATGGTGGTGTTGCCTCAATCTTTAAATGTATTTTCAACCTAAAAAATGTCCCTTCCCATTCTTCTAGAGATCTCAGATCTTATTAACAACTCTGATCTTGGTTATTGGTGACTTTAATATTCACATAACACACATGGTTTCATTCAGTTTGTACATGAACCCACTTATAGCAGGGAGGGAGAGAGTTGGCTGTCCCGAATGTCTCTTTGGTCACATGGGTGGTGTCTGACCACTGATGGTACTGACGTTTTACCGCCCGTGTCTTTGGCCCCTGAATTAACGTTTGCTTTCTGTTGCGGCTTCTTCATGAAGGCAACAGACCGCACTGAAAATTGTGTTAGTGAACTTATTTAAACAGTGGAGAAAGTCTAGAAAGTCTACTTACTGGTTCTCAATTAGCATGGAACACATGCTCTGCAGATGGCCTGTAAGGAGATTGGAGTGTAAATGACATTTCTACCTGGCGTGGCACAATAGTTTACAATGAGCATGCTCAAGCTAAAATCAAGTGTATTTTAGCAAATGAAAAAGAGAACAGAACTTCTGAAAACTGAGACAAACAATTGTGACACGTTATATATTTTAATAAAAATAACAAGTCATAAAGAATTTGCTAAATAATATTTTATGATAATTGCCAACACCGCATCCAGATCACTAACACCTCATTTGTCACACTGGTGGATGTTTGTGGTATGATGTCCTCCCCTTCTTTTAATTCACTGCTGGTTGTAATGCTCGCGAGCATGGTGAGCGACACCCACGACCGTCTCATGTTTCATTACACCACTCAGAAGACACTCATGACTCATGACACACTGTGGATATTATGACCTCCAAGGTGATGTGATATGACAGCTTTCGGTGCTACAGATATTTTTGCTTTTCTTGGACTGTGTGTCACGGTGCCTTGAAGTGTCACGTTAGCTGTGCCGTACAGTAGAAAGTTTCGCAGCAGCCAGGGATTTAATTGGAAGCCGCGCGTGCAACTTTGTGAAATCACATATGAGCCTCGTGAAAATCTCTCAGACTCCAGCTGCGGATGGAAACTCTCTTGAAATATTGCTCGTGATAGTTGTGGGAGGCTTTCTCCCAAGTCTGTCAGAGTTCAGACCCCTCAATATCAGTTTGCTGGTTCCAAAACATTTTCTTGGCAGGGATCCCTTCATTGAGGTCAGAAAATTCCCCCTGAAAACTGCGTTTACACTGTGTTTGAAAGTTTACGGTGGCTTACGGGATAATAATGCAATACTTCAGCTCTCAGCAGAGCAGATATCATGGCCCTTCCAGCTATTTTAAACACTTCTCATGTAGAGGCAGACGGTGTAGTGCTGTAGTTTGTGTAGTCCAAAATCAGGAGGAGGCAGTTATCCATTTCACAATATAAGATAAAAACAATACATAATTACATTTATTCTGTTTAGCTTGGACTGTGAGAGGGTTTACAGTCCCTTCAATCAAAAATTGGACTGCATTGCTACTTTTTATGTAAGGAAACATAAACAATAGCGTAAGGAGACTACATGTATTTCTAAAAAGTTTTTTCGGACATGCACATTGTGGAAGTGGTGTAGGTTTTAAGACTCTGTCCGGGCGTTTCCCATTGCGGTGGTTGACTGAGATTTGCTGGCATTGTTGTGACGTGCGGTCAACTTCCATTGCGCGTTTCATCACATAGTCCTGTGTGACCTATGAAGGATGATCCCAGGCATTTTTTCCTTTTACCTACAGTGACCTACAGCCTACAGAGTTTTAAGCTGTTTATGAGTATGCAAGAAGCTGAGAGTGTTCATAAGTTTGATCATTGATTTAAAAGTGGAAGCATGCAAGCTTGGCTAATAGGTCCAAACTCTTATCATATTATAGATATATACATATAGAGTACATGTTTATTTCTGAGCAAGAATTAATGTTTTTAAGGTTAAATTTTGTATGATTTTAGATGTATTTGATATTATTATATGAGGAAAAACATGGCAGTGCAGTCACACTGCTCACTGAACCCTTTCAAACAGAGCTCGAGGGCCAAACATTTCTGTAGTATTATCGCTTGTTTTATTACTGCTTCAAGTGTAATGAGTATGCAGAGTCCATTCCAAGTACTGTATTTCATCTATTTGAATTTCAAGATTTGCAAAGCTCCCGAGTGTGATTGTAGCAATTCAAAGCAGCGATTTAAAAGAGAGAGAAAAAAGCAGTAATTGTGTAAAACCTTTTCCTGGGTAGATAAAGGTAAAATGATAAACGAAGTTTTTATTAATGCCTGCAGAACACGGCCGTAGATTCATATTATAGATATAATCTTCATATGAAGTGTTACCCCAGATAGTTATAATGTCCGATGCAGTGGTGTTCGCTGCCATTATCTTCCCCATCACTCCCCTTCCCTGAAGTATCTGCCCTTATCAGGCGGCTGGATACGGTCCTGTCCTCCTCTGCAGTGTCGTTAACAGCACCCCTGTGAGCGCCCGATCAATCCACCAGGGCTAAGAGGCTATCCCTGCTAATGGCTAATGAAAGGTGTAATTACAGCAGGTCAGCAGAGGCATTCAGACACAGAGGAGAGAGACAGTGACGAGTTCATTTAGATCATTAGAGCTGAAATGTGTCTGCCTCGTTAGACCGCAAGTCACCCGCATTATCCTGATGATCTTCTTTTGTTTCTATTAGACCGAGTGGGTGGCATTTGATGGTGTGGTAGATTGTAGAATTATGAGTGGAGAAAGGTGAGTTGATTTAATTAAAAGGAGTCTAGAGTGGAACAGTGCTGAGAAGAGGAGACTGGAATAAATTCAGGAGTCGAATGTGCATTTACTTCCAATCAATGTTTTGCGTTGCTCATCTCCTGCCACACATGGTGCATAAATTTCAAGCATTCACATAATTGCTCGCATGTCACACAATGTCTCGTACAAGGGTCGAGCCTTCCAGCAATTTTCAAACGTCGCTAATGGCAGGAACACCTTGCCTCAGAGGGCCCCTGCAAATAGACCTGCAGCAGTATTTTTAGATGGCTATTAATACCTCCAGCTAATTCATTTCAGCTCTCCAGGCACCTCGCGTGGCCTCTCAATTATGGATGAGGGGAAAGTCATTGGATTCTCGGGCGCTGAGAGGAAGCCGATGGTGGTGACAGGACGCTCTCTGCAGACGCGTGACAAACAGACAGACAGCTGGAGGACGGGCGAGTGGATGGTGGGGGTGGCTTTTGTGGCGCAGCTAAAAAATTATTTATGCTCATAATTATTGCGAAATAGAAGCAGGCTACTTTTTTGATGATGTGATGATATGAGGATTTTCTGTAATGTTCCAGCAGAACAAGCTCTCAATGTGTGAAGATCCCTGAGATTTAGCTGTTTAATACGTGAATGTGATGTACTTGAAGTATGACTGAGTCTAGCTATTGTTTACTATCTCCTACTTAGTTATAATGTGCCAAGAATGACATGCACAGGCTGCTAACATGATTCATCACTCCACTGTTTTTGTGAACAGCAAGAACACATAATCCTTGTTAAGCTTTAAAATATCAAAACTATACAGATTGGCATTTCACTGCCTTTCAACACCTTCAGCCACGTGCACAGAGACTGGCTTGCTTGACTGCGTGTTGACTAGGTAACAGCCAACGGCTCATTTTGTGCTCTGGCGATGTCACAAAATAAATGTTCACACAGCTGATACAATCGAAAAACGAGGAGCCTGCTAACAGCATCACTTCGGCCCTTAAATGTGTGTGTGGGACAGTTGCGTTATTCTATTTTTTGATGGGTTCCTTTTTACAGGGGCTGAGACTATGTGCTGTAATATCGTAATGTACTCTGTATCATTTTGCACTTTCTTAAGCGGCCTGCAGTGATCTTGCAACAAGACTACAGTCAGGTTTCAAAAGCATAGTGTGAGACTAAAGGACATTTACCCAGTGTACCGTGACGAGCTACTGGGTGTCATTACATATATATATTCGTATACACAATATCATATATACAGTAAGAGACATTCATATTATGTGTGCCGATTTCTTTCCTTGATATCATGTAACAACAAAGCATGTAACTTGTTGATTTCTGAGTGCTTTTGATGATTTTTTTAAGCCTCCAGACTTTATGGAGCAGTTTTATGTTTTCTGTAACTTCAAACCAAATCAGAGGGGGGTTGTATTTACTCTGTATTCACTTTCATCTCCTCCGCTTTATGAGGAATACAAAAGCATAAGCCTTGGAAAGCTAACCACGGAACAACGCTGCTTCTCTCCCTCCTGGGAGAGAGTCGGCCGCAGATGAAGCGTGTTACATTTTTCAGAAAGACTAAATCCCTCTGAACAGTTTCTCAGCTGGGCTCCTCCTGGTTCACCACCAACATATTCATTACTCTTGTGAGCGACAAGGAGAGCATGCGGGTAAATTGGGTTTAGCTCCTGACCTTTGGGGTTTGATTAATGGGCCCTCTGTTCTGCAGCTCTATAGCAGCGGTCTGGGGAGCTGCTGGGTGTTGAAGAGGTGAAGTGACAGGCAAAGAAACCCGGCACAAACCCATACATCCTCCATCCAGTTATTCATCTCGAACTGAAAGGGCTGGACCTAGTCAAGGGCTACTGACCCGATCTGAGGGATTGCCTTTGCCTTTAGAATTCATCAAACCGGCCAACAAGGCTTCCACAGTGTTTTTATATGCCTATCCCAACTTGTAATCTATGACAACATGTTTAGAATGATTTCCCTTCATGGTTCAGTCTTTTTTTGAGTGACAAATCGAACAGTGGCGGCTGAAGCCTTCTGACGGACACGTGGATTATTTTTACATTACGTATTGCAGGCTCTAGCATCATTTAAAACATGTTGTTTCATGTTGTTTTCTTGGTGTTCAGGGACACACACACATCAGAGTTTGACTAGCGCAAAAATGTGATTAGCGACGGTCCAATTTCCAAATCGAATTCACCTGACAGCATAAAACAGAAAAAGGCAGCGGGCCTCCTTAAATAACCCTGCTCGGCTTCAATTTGTATCTGCCACACATGAGGAATCAGAGACCAAGAGCCAGATAATCTGGTTTGCTTCCTCTGCCCTCCTATTATGACAAATTAAAGAGGTCTGGAAGCCTTTTTTTTCCAAGCAGCGGGTTCTTAGCTTGTCATTAGCTAACAGACTGACAAATTGATTAGTATTGATCGCAGCCAAAAGCCTTGCAGCGGCGTGCCTCCTCTGTGGTATTCTACAAGGACCTGTAGGAAAGGTCATAACACATTCAGAGCAGACTAAAGGTTTTCATGTGGCTCTGTGGCCAAGAGGGAGAATCCGGGTGAAGATGTCATGGACTGTTGGCAAAAGGAGTAAAAGTAAAATGAATTAACCTGATGTGTGTATCAGTAATTTTCCATTTAGGTGACAAAATTAGAAGACTATTTGCAGCTCTGTGATCTTTATGTGACATGTATATCAACACTGCTTAGAGAGCACATCATTATCAGCGTATTTATTGAATTTTGCCAAGTGTGTGTCCTTTTGGAATGACATTGTTGCAGAGTGAACAATCTAGCGTCAATCCAGCCTCACACTGCACGGGTACGATTTTTAGTTAACTGTTGTATCAGATTACATGAGGCGCATTGAGCGAGGCACAAGAGGAACAAGAACACATAATGAGAGGCAATCGTCTGGCCAGGTAGCAGATTCTGATTTCCGTCAGTGTGTGTTAGAGTCTTGGATCTTCACATTAACATCACGTGCCTCAAGACCCAGCTAGCTCAAAAAGCAACAAAAACACTAACATAAATACATTTTCAACACCAAAAGTCACATGGATGTTGAAAGTTTTGGACACTTGATTGGTAATTACTTTGACTGCACTGTTGTGTCTGTGTCTCTTAGATAAAAAGAACAGTGCACCCAGTCCTGTTTTTCAGACACTTTCTGATTTTGTTGGGGTGTTAAGGGACAGAATCATTTTGAGAATGCAGACCGTTTGTAGAAGCACACAGAATGTAATGGACTGTGGCGCGGTTATATTCGGCTTTTAAAGTTACAAGGACCGCCTGTCCCTCTGCACACTAGCTCCACTCTGCTACTGACAAATACCACAGGCAAACCCATGAGCAAGAGTGACTCTTAAGGCATAAAGTTATGACTCAGCAGCCTCAAACTTCTGTATCTCAAGTAGTTACTGTTAGAATGGTAGACTATGGTCACAGTAGATACAGACAGACAGAGTCCTGCTATAGATTTGCAGCCTGCACCCTCTCACAGCACCGATACATCTCCATCATCTTTACATAGGTATACAGCACATCCGCCTGCCCAGAGGTGCACATATCCTGTATATCTGCACAGTCATACCTACATCATACACAACCTATCTATGGCTATTGCTGAGTCTATAATATACATTTACACATCCACTATTTTTAATGTTTCTATTTATGTTACTGGGATAAGTTTCTCTTCAGATTGAAAGTGTTTTGTTCATAGATGCTCAGATTTATTGAGGTACAGTCATCCAGTCTGACAAAATGCAAGACACCAGATTATTTGTTATCCAGTGGGAGATTCGACAGTACATTCAGACAACACTTTCCCCACTAAACAGCAAAAATAGCAGCACTGGCTCGTTGCAGGTGCAGCTTTCATCGAGCTGATGATGAGGTTCGCTGGGCAGGTTAAAAAAACGAGGAAGGCATTTTGGACCAGGTTGGGCTCTTTTTTTTTCCCTCCCAGGTTGTCATGGTAACAGCAGCAGCAGGGCATTTTAGGACGCCGTCTCTGGCCAGAAAAGCATCTCCAGGGCTCGGCGCAATACAAGAGCCTAAAATGAGAATATTGAGACACATAAACACACCGAAGGAAGCTCAAGGCCACAGAGTGGAGTGAGGCTAAACTACGTATGAATGGCCATTTTCTGCCATCATTACCATTTACGACACTGAATGTGAGTTTTATGAGTGGGCAATCATAGCATGTGCTGCCCTGTTTGTGTGTGTGTGTGTAGGAGAAAATCACAGAGAGAGATAGAGGCAGCAGAGGAGATAATAACAAGAAAACTGATAATTAAATCCAACATTAAATTTGATGCCTAATGCTGTCATGCTATATTGTAGTCATGGAAACCCACAACAATGTGTTTTTTACCAATTATGACCAAAAATATTCTTCTGTTCTTTGAAATTATTCTTATTTATTTATTCCATTAAGTCTCAACTTCTTCTGAGAATACACAGCCGGCCAAATACTCCAAGTCCTCCAGACCTGGATTAGGCCAGATGGCGATTCTGGGCTAAGTGACACAGCAAGAGATAAGACCGAAAAGACAAGACAGAGGGAGAGAATTCTCCATCTTATTCCTCAGATGAAGTTTCTGTGTCTAGATGAAGATGAACAGCTGCGTGTAGAAAGCTTTTTTTTCTTCTCCTCATATAACTCAAAACATTTTAGAAGTTTTCTAATATTTCCCTCTGGATCACACTGAGGACTGATTAGCGTTGTATCCAGGGAAGATTTGTTTCTGGATTGAAACAAAAAAAAAAAATAGGATAAATAATACAACAACAACAATATCCATTACTTTGTACATGCAGCCAACAGGAGCAAGCAACAAGAAGCAACAAGACGCGGCCAAACAGCTCTGGTTATAGGCATGGGTTGACACAGGCAGAACACAATTCAGCAATAAGACACACATAAAATATGAAATGGAAGAAAAGTTATATAGTAGAAGTATATATACATATAACAGACATACAGTTGAAGCCATTCTTTTAGTTTTAAGGATGGCAGTCAGACAGTTGGTTAGTTAGCTGGCTGGTCGATCTGTCTGTGTCCAAAAAAAAAACTTACCGCGAGATCTTGTACATTCATGGTGTCCAGAAGATGCATCCCACTTCCATCAGTCATCTCCTGACCCCCTATTACCTCCAGCACCTCCAATGAAGTGGAGATTTTTCTGTTTTCGGTGGTATTCATTTTTCACATAGTGCTACATCATGTCAAAATTTGGTTTATAAATACAAATGACAGTTATCAATCATAGCTGCACTTTTGTGTTCACCGTCCAGGAAAATCACATCAGAATGCTGACGTTACTATTTAACCCAAAGCAGCGCAGTGCCAGCTGTGAGTACTCCCTACCCTACATAGCATATCAGTGTTAAAATATAAATATCCATGGTTGTTTAACTCGGTAACAGTGAGGCGTTAATGTGACATTTACCTGAGGGGGGTCACACTTGTTTCATGAATCACAACGAACTTGACTTCAGTGAATTGGGATAAAAAGGTGCTCTAAAAAGGGAGCATGCCTGGTGTTCAAGTGTAGTTTTGGTGTCAAGTGTTTGATTATTTGTACTGTGTCACCTGCTGCATAAACCAGGTCAAAAGTGCTTGGCACGAAGTGCAAAGTGTGTCCTTTGCCACTTTCATTACATGAGCAGATCCTATTCAGAAGCTTACAGGCCTCTCTTTACAACAATATGCTCGGCCACTTGACTTTGATTTAATTTCCCAATATATTGCACTCCAACTGCAATACAACACACAGCTGGAGAAGGCTATATCCTGTTGAGGTGTCAGGAACCGACTCCTTCTCATTGTCCCAGTGATTTGCTGCCAAATTCTATTTGGCTCCAAGTCAAATATTGCTGAACCTCTTCCTGAATTCACCAACTGTTCTCTGCAGACCAGAGCCGCACTGTGACTAAAAGAGTAATCTCTCGTAAGAAATAAAGGAAGGAAAAGTGATTGGATAGGTCATGATTGAAACCAGGCCTCCCACGCCGATAATGTATTCCTCCTTGTTTTCAGCTGCACTGCTGATCTCTAAATAGCCCAAAACCACACAACCACACTGTGTTTGCTCCAGCTATGCACCACTGATAATGGAAATACAGTTGATCCCAACATCAGACTATGACCACCAACAGAGGAAGACATCCCAGTGGATTATGAAATCTGAGCTCTAACAGCTCTACCACACTATACACATCTCTGCTTTTCAGTGTGTTTGTCTCATTATCGAGCTTTTAGAAACCACTCTAAAGTTCACAATCATTGATCATCAGCATTAATCATGCTGGAACTCGGTAATTCCTTCGATAGACTTTAATGCGGTGGGATAAAGAGATAAGTCATTCTACAAATTGTTGTTAAACCCTTAGAGGAGATTATCCTTGTAAATCTGTCACCCATAATGCCATCAGTATTCGAGGCTTGTTCTCAAACCACACCACAATGGCAAACACAAGTAATCCTGAGACAGAGAGGAAGAGTCTGTTAATCCCTATAATCACAATATTTACTGAGAAATTATTGAGGGCTGAAGATCTAAAGTGCATACCATTTTTGTCCAGTGGAACCACTCGCAGAGTGTTTTTCTCCCAATAATATGCATGGATGTAATCTCTTGAGCAGCATCGAACAACGTGTCAATGCAAACAGGACATAGGTATACAAAGTTAAGACAAATAAAGCATGCACTGTACTGAAAACCTAAATATGCAGGAAAAGACAAACACTGAACTTAAAGCTTGTTTAAAGAGGAAAATCTTTTCTAAAACTGAGTTCGTATCTTCTTTCTATCTCAGGATTCATCTGACAGTTTGAATAAGTGTCTGCAGAGCTGCCAAGTAGATGCTCCAGTAATGATGTCATTTAGGGACTGATCGAGGAGCTGCTGGAGAGACAGTTATGATGGAAAAACTTACAGCAGCCGTGGCGATTTTACTAGTATGTGGGGACGGTTTGTGATTCACGGCTGATCGCCTGCCGTTCAAATAAAACCCGTTTGACTGTAAAACCTCAAACAAAACTTTTACAAGCTCACTGAGTCGCTCACTAATTCAGTGCTGGTGGACCAACTCCATGGAGCAACATGTGATAACATCATCAATTTAAACTGTCCAGTTTAGAAAGAGATCTGTCCGTCTTACTGACTTTACTGCCCAAACTCAATGAAGTAGAACAATGTCAGTTTTGTCTGTAGAGTCCACAAATAAAGACTTTTTGTTGGTAGGTTTTCTTTCTAAGCTCGCTGCATTGGTTTATCCCACAGAGTTACGGGGGAAAAACAGTAAAAGTGAGCATAAAACAGTTCAGCAAAGGCAAATAGTTTACAGCTGCCCACAGGAGGGACACTATAAATGGTGTGGAGCGAGGAAATAGAAAGATGTTCACAATATCACAGAGGTCACCAGTGTGACCGCAGAGAGGAGGAAACTTCTGCTGGGAAAGACACAGAGGATAACGCACATTATAACAGCCACAGCGTGTGTGTGTGTGTGTGTGTGTGTGTGTGTGTGTGTGTGTGTGTGTGTGTGTGTGTGCACTTCTGCTCAGGCATCTCTGTTTATAAATCTTAACATTATACTG
>JBAJHX010000076.1:5293551-5330712 GCA_037176925.1 Amniataba percoides | reverse complement strand
CACCCACGTTGTCTTCAATATTGTTGAAAGTTGTTATATTTAAGTTGCTGAAGAGCCCAGAAGATTTATTTTGCAAGTGAAAGACCTCTTTTCAAGACAAGCGGCCAACGAGGTATTAATTTGTAAATGTATTTATTTTACGTTGTATTTTCTTTCATGTTTAATGTGCTGTGGGCATTTATTGATTCGGTCGCACTTTGTGTACTGTTGCCTTAGTTCTCACGGCGTCACCAAGAAATGCTACAAACAAGTGTAGACAATAAACGCCCGTCCCAAAGAACCGACCTGTGTCTGTGTTGTCCTGAAGAGAGCTACAAGTAGGCTTATGTTTTCTTGTTCAGTGTCACAAGAGAAAGGGGTTACTAGGATGATGGATGATAGATGTATTTAGCCAGTTTAACACTATCATGCTGTTGTGAATGAGGTAGAATTAGAGCCTGATGAGCAAAATGGCATCTTGCATTGTAGTGTCCGCCATCAGTATATGAAAGCATGAACATGAATGGAGCGAATGTTATGAATTGTAAAGTGCTCTGAGTAGTCGGAAGACTACAAAAACGCTATATAAGTACAAGTCCATTCACCATTTACCATTTAAACCTCCCCAATAACAAACTAATTAATGAGCAAATTAATGGCTAATTCGTTAGTTAATGGCTAATTAGTGCCTTTGCAAACAGCAATTGGTGATGACTATCGGTTGATGCCAATGTCTGTAGCTTGAGTTACATCAGATAAAAAAAATTCTGAAATTTCCCGTTAAATACGATAGATTGCAGTTGACATAACAAATAGATCTATTTAAATCAGTAAGCTGCAGGTAATTAGACAATAGATCCAATAGAAGTGAAGATGTAATATATCACCAGGCAAACAACTGGTAGATTACTCCTGCGTTGTCTTTTGCTTTGCTGCCCTGAGAAAAAGGCTTTTTTTTCATCCGCTGCTGAAATCTAAAGTGGTGCTGGCATCACTTACTGCACTGTCTCTCATCACTGAGCATGGTCGGATATGACTTGAAACTCCACGAAAGTGAGGTTTGAAAGCTGGAGTGTCAGCACCAAAGAAACACTGTGGTGAAATCATTGATATTGATCAGTTACTGCCTCCCTCTGCAGACATTGTGCAGGCACTTTGTGTTATAAAGAAAGGGGAAGAAAGGGGAAACAACCATTCTGCTACAGGGGGCCTCTCAGGCACTGCACATTATTAAATGACATTTCTAGAGCAGGACTCCGTGGGGTGGTGAAACTTCCAGGTCCGTGGTTCTGATGTTACAGATGTGCCAGGCAGGCTTTGCCAGCAGAGTGGAGAATAGCTGCTCGTCATCTCGCGTCCTGGCCTCCTTTCCACAGCTCGAGCTCAGACCAGCCAATCCCAACAGTCTAATTGGCCTACTTTAACACTTACCTTCCTGTGGTAGCCACTGTGTTGCTGTGTGTGCAGTTCAGCGCCTGTGGGGCATTTCTCCATGATAGTAGGTCCCAGAATGTGGTATCTAGACTAGACTTAACTCCACATCTGCCTAACTTCAGCCCTTACAGCAGCTCTTCTCCATTATTTTGGAATGTATTATGTATATAGGAGTGTGTCTGCTTCTGGCCGCTCTCTGCTCTCTCTGTAGCTTGTTTGTATCATAAATAATTTCCAAAAAGTCTCAGTTTATCTGCAGGGTTCTTTTGCATCCGCTAAAAATCTCATAAGAGGCAAACTGTGTATTTATGAATGAACCTTCGCTGTAGGAAAGAGACAGAAAAAGATGATGCTTCCCTGAGGCGACATGCAGTGCAGCCTTGTGTGTGTCTGTCATGCTGCCAGCTGCTGCTCAAGATCAGCTAGATCGCAGTAATTGGTCTGGTCCTTTTTGATTTTCACTTCTAGTATTTTTAGACATGTATCAAGCTTGTCTCCTGACATCGTAAGGAAGAAATCTTTACTGCTCTTAAAGCATTTCTGTGCCTGGACGTGAAAGAAAAGAAGCAATTTAGAGCAGCATTCATTAAAAAATACCAAGTAATTCAAGAGCAATGGTAAGTAAAAAGTAAAATAAATCAGTCTTCTTCTGTAACAAAACTTTACAGAAAACTAATTCAAATATTTGCATATATTTCCATGATTTCGAGCCATGCTAGTGGCACTATGAAAGGCAACATTACAGATCCCACGAAATGTTATCAAGTATTACTTTCAGTTCATCATTTGAATTTGTCCAACACTTTGGTTTATGTCACTCTCGTGTGTATTTTGTTTAGTGGTAATTAAGAACTGTTAGCTTGCTAACTTACTAAACTAAAATAATAAGTTAATATCATTCATATTGAACATGCAAAGCTGCATTCAAGAGGCACGCAGTATTGACAGCACAGCTGCTCAGCCAGAATCAAACCAGAGATGTAGCAGTTATGTGGTATGTGCCTCAACCATTATGTATTTAACCGGATTATTTCATATCAATTCATTTCTGCTCTTAAGTTTTTTTTGGGATTTGTTGCCAATAAGAAAAATATAGAAAATCACCATAACCTGCCTTAACCTTCAGGAGTATAAAAGAAGTGATAGCCGTTTAAGACTGCCTCTCTATTACAATTAACATTCACAAGCAAACACAACCACACAGCAAAAGTGAATTAGCACACCAGGGACTTGGCTAAAACGGATGGCACTTAGTAAAAGTTGCTGTGGTTCATTAAAACATATGAGCACAGATTTTTCATATTCAAACACTTGTTAGGCTCTGGCTCACCCTTTGTCCCCAAAGAAAGACACACTGGAGTTAGGTCAAAGACCAGGCCTGGTGCCCGGGGCCAAATTGAATTACTATGATTGCCTAGTCTTTTATAATTAATTTGCAAAGGGCTTAAGGGCCTTAATAGCTGTGAGGAGCACAGGCTTGAAGGACAAACACTAATTAAAAGTTGCCAAGGATCAGGAGTATGCTATGGTGCGGGATGATTTTCTGTTAGAAAGAGCTGATTATAATTCTGCACCGGGCCTCCGCTGGCTGTGCTATCATGAGAGTTCACGCTTCCCTACATAGAAAACAGGGTATGTATTGTGAGTCAGGTTTAAAAGGCATATCAAATGTAAGCAGGTCATAATGCCACTGCGGTACAGGTTGTGACCCATAATGCCGCTGTGGAGCGAGCTCCAGTTTGGAGCTCGGACGTGTGATTACCTCATTTGGCAGGAGGTTGGGATGGGAATGGCATTTAGCAACAGACCAGCTTGTGTTTTTTACATGTGGCATTTACTAAATACTCTTGTGCAACGGCAATAAACCCAGTGGTAGAATTAACATAATTTCCTGGATCACACTGAAGCCGGTGTTAAAGCAGGAGACTTTCACAAAAACTATGATAGAGAAGTTTCAGGTTATGACAAGTCTGAGAAACTACTACGTCTTACTTAAATGACATAAATGCAAAAGAAGCAGGTTTTACAGTATATAGATTTAAACCCCCTCCCTGGGATGCAGCAGTATATTTCAAAAAGAAAGGAGGATGTGAAAGTTTAGGCGAGCTGTTGGTCCGGTGAAACGTTCCCATATTTATTCTTGCTGTGACTCAGAGTCTCAGAGCTCACAGTTATAAAATATAACTTAGCTTACATCTTCACTGCAGGAACAGATTGCCAAGCTAATGAAAAACTCCCACGGCAGTCTAGATTAACTTCTTCCAGGGTTTTGTGGGAATCAAGTCCTCAATTGCTTTTCTGCCACTGGCACTCTATCTCTTTCCTTTCTTCCTCTCTCTATTTCCTCCCCTCTTTTTTTTCTCCCCTGCTTTCACCTGTAGAGTAGCGGCTGCTGTCTCCAAGGGGGAAAAAAAAGCTTATTGAGTCAATTGAAGCAAAGAGGAAATTAACAACTACTGGCTGGCTGGTTTTATTGTTTTGTTTGGAGACAAATGTGGCTATATCCTCGCTGGAGAAGGGAGGGAGTGCTTTCCCTGGGCTCTCTCTCAATTGCTTTGTTTTTTTATGTATTCGCCAGTTCCCTTGTTCAGCCTTTTTTCGCTATCTCTAATTGCTGAGCTTGCGTTTCATGCAAAACAGGGATCAGACCTTCTTCCTCAGACCTTAAAGAGGTGTAATCTGTAATGTATGCGACCACACAGGGAATCTGGATGTAATTCAAGTGCTTTGAGGGTGGGGATGGAGGGGTAAAATCAGTTTTAGGAACTGTTTTATCACGTGATTACTCGTCACACTTGTGTTCTTGTGTTTGCCAAACATCTCTGTATCACTCATCGTAGTGCGGTTGAATTAACATTGTTGTTGCAGCGGGAGAAACTAGAAGGACAAGTTGTTGTGCCAAAGCACCCAGAGTGTTCGCGGCCAGCAGGTTGGCAGCTGCTGTGTGTTTCAGCGTAGACCAGTCCACAGATTGGTGAATTTATGACAGCCGTTCCGTTTGTCCCCTCGACACACTCTTCCTCACACAGTGTTGATGCTACATTGCCTTCAAAACTTGTTTGCACTGATGGTGGATGTATATGAAATCAAAACATGGTGCTTCATTTGTTACAGTAGACTCACACCCCTCAGTGCCATCAATAACATTGAGACATCTATCATGTCCCAGCCTGCTGCTGACATATTAATCAACATGTTTTTCATCAATATCCCTTATTCGATTGTCCCCTGTCCTCACTGTCATATTAACAAGAAGAGGTGTCAGCCACAGGGAGGCTTATCTGCAGCTTAATTGACTGAAGCCAGTTGAGATCATTTGAGGCTAACCACACTTTCTCACAATGAGGTTTTGATGAGCTCAAATCAATGGTGAGCAGGGGGAGAGTGTTGCATGTAGTGCTCATTAATTCAATCTTCATACATCCCAGATGCTTGAATCAGAATAATTGGAACAGGAAGGTTATTGATCTTTCTCTGGCATTTTGCCAGACAACAGAGCGAGTGTGTGTTTTCAGTATTAACTAAATGAAAAAAAAAAAACTAAATGTAATGACCCACTCTAAATGTTCCATCTCTACAGCATAATACAATTTTATTATCTGCAGGCTTGGTTGGCTCTAACTACTGGCTACAAACTAGAAACTCCACCTTGTACACTGAAATGATTTGCATAACTCAGGGGAAAAGAGGCATTCACATGACTTTACAATGGGTTTAGAAATTTGGAAAGGCCATAATTTAGATCTTGTTTGTGCTCTCAAAATAGCATGCAGATAACTTTGCAGGCACAGAGGCAAACACGGGAGGCACAAGTACCTCTCCCTCTCTGTTAACAGTGCATAAGAGGACTTCATTTTGAAAATGCAACATATTCGCTTCAGTAGAAATTACTTGAAGTTGATTATTTTTCAGCTTTAAAATCTTCCGCTGCCAGTTTGCTGAACTCATTAGCCCTGTGTCACCCAGATGCAACAACAAAATATCCTTTCTTTCAGTCCACAGTGAGCGTATCTTTCTGTTATAAAATAATTTGAGTCCTTGAGGCTTTCCTTTCTGGCTCTTCACATATCTGCATGAGGCTATGTGAGCGAGTGGAACTGTTTAATTTACCGAGGGCCTTAAGATAATATTTACATAAGCAGTGTTGAAAAGAAACCTTGCATGCCCTCAGGTTATTAACGGTAATTATGCTTCATAAAGCCATGCCCTTCCCTTGCCAAACACACTTAAGGGCCCCGCAGCTCTTATTTGAAGTTTGCGAGCTTGATCAGAGAGAAGGGAACCATGTAGATATACAGATTAAGAGTCAGCAACATCCACCCACTTACCAGCTTAAAAGAGGACGTGTTTCTGGGTGTATTCAGGCACATCAAAGCCTGCTTGTGCTGTGAATGGAGTGATACATTGTCTGAGCGATGGGATGTGACAGCGCAGATACAGACTGTCGCTGACATGCCTTCCATCCTGGATTACCCGTGAGTCAGGCAGCGAGGAGTTTGCTTCTTGGCTGCGCCTCTGGAAGCAGGCCAAGCTAAAATAACTTGCCCACCCTGCACACTCACCACCCAATGTATACTTCAATGTATGTTTATTTGCTCTGGCAGTCCTGACTGGGAAAAGGCAGGTTTTTGTACATGAGAAGGGTTTTTCTTGGAGAGAGTGAAAGTGAGAGGCAGGACTCTTTAAAACGCTGGATGCTGTCTTTCCCCTGGGATTCATGTAGGAGAAAGAGGACCTTTTCCAGTTTTTAACATTTCTGATTTGAAAAGAAATCTATATAAAATAAGCAATTAATAGAATCAGCTGAGTCTCAACTGAGGCACAGAAAACAGTTAAGACATGAATGTGCCGGTATGTCTGTGAGAGTGTGCACCTGCCTGCGTGCGGCTGGTATTTATCGGCGCTCTGTAAAAGAACAGTACATGTGGAGGAAGCCTTTTCCTTGATAGCAAGACATGAGTCACTAACACTGCCACTGTAGATCTTTCTATGCTGCAAGTGTAGAGCCTTGAATTGAGAGCTGATGAATAGGCAGGGAAGGCTCTTATCAGGGGCAGCTGCGAGAGTCATTTATCAGTGGAGAATAATGGAAGCGAAAGGAGATGAGTGGAGCAGTCGGCCTATTGCTCCACAGTATAATAGGCCTACATATTCTCAGTGTCCTGGAATAACTCTGTATCTCCATCTTTGTCATGGCTGGCATTGTACACCACTTGCAGAACAGGTATCAAGAGCCAAGAATCTGCCATAAGAACAAATGTTTCACAACTCCAGGGACGCCGTGTGAAAAGGGTAATTATGCACTTCACGTTGCGGTTGTTGATGGAATAATGAACCTTTTCTAAATTCTCAGCAGGTCCCAGACAGTATCAGAATAATAGCTGGGTTATTTTAATAGTATAGTACTGTGTAGTTTAATAAATGATTATGTAAAATCCTGGAAGTGACGTTCACAGCCCAGAATATAATGACATAAGCAAATATAATCAGCAAGGACAACACAAAATGTAAAGTCAAATAAGGTATTTTGAAAGGTGTTATAAGTAACTCTGGTGAAAATACAAGAATCTACACGCGTTCATCAAGCATTTTCTGTTTATTAAACAGCTTTTTAGAGATTTTTCTTTTCATTTTTATGGTGATCGTCCAAAGGCGTTCCAAGCAAAAATACTGAGTCCTATCTAAACACGCTTGTATGTGTGTGCATGCAATAAATCATAAATCAAATCATCAAATTCCACACTTGGGCTGTTCACCAAACTATAAAAAAGTTCTGTTCTGCTTTTACCTCCAAACACAGTTTTAACCTGACTCAGCAATGAGTGGTTTCAGCGCAGAGCGAGACTTCTCTATTTGCACAGACACATCCCCAATGATCCCGCAGATATGCTCTGTGGTTTACACGTCCCTGTGGTTGGCTGCAGGTGTAGCTCCAGTTGCTCTCTGGTGACTTCTTGGACATGCTTCTCTGAGGATGCAACTGCACTCACCTGCTCTCTGGTCTCCTCTATGCAATCTTATTGTTTGTCTTGTTTTATACTTCGTCTCAACCGGCAATGACATTTCTAAAGGTGGGGCAGTTGTACTGTTGTCATTATATTGTTTCATAACAATCAAGGTCCATTGAGAACACTTAACATTTAGGATTGATTGATTTGGATTCAGAAACATATTTAACTGTTGAAGGCAGCTGCGTGTTTGATGAACCCAACATTAGGCTGCAGCACTAATTAGTCCCAGTTGTGTGTGCAAACACTTCAGGGAGACCTATTGATACTATCTGAATTAAACTCAGTGTTTGTGCCACTTAGTACATACCAGGCTGCCAGGCTGCCAGGCTGCGCAGTGATACAGATGTGTCCTCCTATGAACTCTATTCTGAACTTTATTATTCCTGCAGACCAAAGAACACTAGATCCCAAAGCTGCTTATCAGCGAACTTGCTGCCAGTCATGACTTATTGCTTGAGTCGACACTATTGCTGCAAAAGTGATGGACACAGTTCACTTCATATTTGATGGATTATGTCTTCAGACTTACAATGACATCTGTCTGTGTGAGAGTTGAATGTTTGGCTTTTAATTTGAAATATATTGCTCATAAATCATGATGCACGGGAGAAAAGATGCCGCAGGCTCAAGTCTTTGTTTTGTCTTACCTTGATTAGCTTGTCAGATGCCGTGTAGCTGCAGTATCTTTCTTATAACAGTCTCCACAAGAGAGCAAAAATAGTGCTTGAATTGGGAAGACATCTGTGCAAAGAAATCCTTTAAGGGCATTAACCCAGCTGCTCTGTGATGCATCAAGGTTATTAAAGAGATCAGAGAGCAGCTCCAAAAAATAAAATGAAACTATTTCAGGTAACTTGAAGCCATGCATTCCTTACTTTAAAAAATGCCTACCAAACATGGATTCCCAGTTTCAATTTTCATAATTTCCTGATGCAGCTTAATACTGAAGAATATATAGTTGTGTACATGAGCCTGCAGGTAAGACTATTAGATTTTCCTCTGGTTTACTTAACAGACCCTTCTCTGCCATATGATTTAGTGGAGAAAACCCACCAAGGCAGTCTATCTAAACACCATTAATCATGTTCCTATGCACAAGCAAGGCAGCTATAAGTGCTCACTTAGGCCTTTTCTATAGGAGGCAAAGAGGGCCGGGAGCTGGTCTTTTGTAAGGAAAAGCATCGGTCGGCTGTGGTGTGCAAATGATCATGCAGACCAACATGAATGTTAACATAAACAAGCTAGCCCACGCATGCAAACACATTTTCTCATCTCAAGTGCTCACCAAAGCAAACACACACACCAGCACCTACACGCTCTCTCTCCTCCCGGACACAATCACACAATGCAGTGAGAATAATGGCTGCTGGCTGCTGCTGTCAGGGGCCTGCTGCTTCATTGTTGCAGCCTCAGCAGCTTGTGCACGGGGGCCCCCTCGGAGAAACGGCCCGTCTGAAGGGGAAGGTTTTCAGAGAGGCAGCAGGAGCAGGCAGAGAGTCAGCCGCCCTCACAGCCAGAGCAGCCGTGTCTCCACTTTGTGCTCAAACAGGACTCATTTGTAGTGAGCTGTTTGCATCGCGGGGAGACGAGGAACAGCTCTGTCCCCGCTGAAACTGTGTCCTCTTACAGATATCTGGAGGCCTGCATCCTCTATGTCCCCGCAGCGGGTCAATCAATCAATTATGCAAACCATTCTGTCAGCACAGGATCACAAACAGAAAGCTGTCCAAAGGTGACATCACTGCTTCACGGCCCAATAGTTCTGTTTGAATCTCTCGTGGTGATGTACTGAGCCCCTGGCACAGATTCATATCTGGGTGTTAAATGACACCCTTCTTGTCAAGAAGTTAAAACCAAGCACTCAGATAACCGTGTGGGGTCCTTTTTCAGTATGTTGCTCTTAATTTGGGTCACCACAAAATAGCCAGAGCAGCTCGCTACCTGGATCATGATAGTCCTGAGAGGGGTCAGCGGTTTTGTTTAGCTTCTGTCGACACTCATGACTCGAGAGAGGTAACATTGCAGTATCGTCCACATCACTTTTTGACAGAAAATAACAAGTCACATTGTAATATCTCCATTTTCAAGATTTTACACAATGTGCCAAACATGAATCATTATTATTAATCAAATGAATATGAAGGATATAGTATATATAAATGATGTATTCTAATAGCCAAACAATCATGCAAACCTGTGTGCACTATTTTTAACAGTGTATGTTTTTATATTGTTAAGAGTTTGAAATGCAGTGTTTATATGCATTCATGCATATCAGTAATGTGGTCACATATTTTCAGTAACAAATACACCTAGTGTTCTGGATAACAACTTGAATTATTAATCATTTCAGGGGCAGGGAGGCAGCTAGCTTACAACAGAGGAATGTGCCATTCAGTAACTCCAGATCTGACTTATTTACACGTGGCTGTTTTGCCGACATTAGCCACTGGTGAGTCTACATTCACTTTGAGTTGGAGAGTGTGTGAACCCTGCAGCTCCCCTGTGCAGCTGCTGTGTGGAATTAACGAGGATGATACCTGTAAACAGAAGGCGGGCTCGTATTAAACCACTACACATCTCTTTTTGTTTAAATATAGGAGATGTGAGCTGTGGAGGCTTTGGACTTGACTGCAACTAATTACTATTCTGATGGGTCATCAGCAATGTAAGTTTTTGTTGAGAGTGCTATGAGTAATAGTAATGAGCAATGATGGACAGCTTAACTTGCCAAACACTACTGACCTGTGTGTATCACAACATTTGGCCAACTTCAGGGAGTTGGAAAGCAGCGTGCAGCCAGTTTGAGCTAAAAACATGAAAGTCAAATTTGGGTCTGCATTTTTGGGGAAGCAGTGCCCTTTTTAATTTACAAGAAAACAAAGTTTGCTATCTCGGGATGACAAGATAATTAATATGTGATCACAAGGAAAGAGCTTGTTATCTTGAGATAACAAGATAATTAAGTTGTGAGTGTGAGATAACAGGGTGTAGAGAAATCTGCACAACCATGACAGCTCTCGGCTTCTGCAGTTTTGAAAGGTTTCTTGTAATTGTGTTGCTCAAAGAGGACGAGAACAATGGATCAAAGCAGAACCGATGTAGGATCTTTCACTCAAAGACAGACAGTTGAACCTTAACCCCATGTATAACTTGTATGATGTGTTTATTTGTGAGTTACTATTATTCATGATACTCTCTGAAAGGATTTACAGTTGGTTGTTTAAAAGCTGAAACACTAAAACAGAGTGTCTGTGAATAATGCCTGCAGCGCTCAGGTTAAGTATTCTTCTGTAGCTTGTCGTCTCTGAGGAGGTCGGGGCAGAATATTTAGTGTTTGCTGTTATGCTGTCGACAGCTGTGCATTTCAATCAGCCATCCTGTGTTGTCTATTATTTATCTGGGAAGAAAAGCCTCAAATATCTGCACAGACGTTGGTGCCTGAAAGCTTTCAGCGCACAGACATTAGGGGGGTTATGTGTGTGGACCAAGGGATTGTTATTGTTAAATTGTCCTTGATTTTAAAAGGAAGTGTTTCGAAATAAGCTGGTGAGATCTTAGTTTGCAGTGATTCCTCAGCTTTTCATTAAGAAACCAGACATTATCAACATCATTCGGCCCACTCAGCCATGGATCAGTAAGAGCTCATGAATACAATATGAACAAAAGACAAACAAGTATCTGCACCCATTTATAACACAGTTCAATAAACCTCAGCAGTTCCAGAGGCTGGATATCAGTGTGTGAGGTTCAAGCTACTGCAGAGCAGCAAATTTAATGTCCAGTATTGAAACGATTTCTTCGCATTAGATGCTTCTTTTTTGTCTTCAAATACAGGTAGTTTCCTTCCTTTGTTTGTTCCTGATTAAGATTTTTTTTCTATGATAAACTTTCCATACAACCTTCTGGACATTTCAGGCTTTGGCTCTAACATCGCTTCTAAACCACCTTTTCACCACAATGAGAAAATACTTTTCTACCTTTCAAATAATAATGTGCTTTACAGATAATATTACAAGTGAAGATCAATAAAACACCAAGTACAGATAAAGGGGAGTAAAAATAAAGGCAGAGAGGCAACTGAGAAAATGTAATAAAAAGGAAAAATGGTGAAGAAAAGGTATTCAAAAGCCTCACAATGCATTAAGGTGATAAAAATGAATGCAGTGTAGCTGCAGTGTGTGTTAGACCAAGGAAGGTCATGTAAAAAAAATCAAAAGCAGTTCTAAAAGTATATGTGAAGCCAGGAAAGGGGAGCTAAAACTGTTGTCAATTTTTCATTTTCTATTTGATCCACTAACAGAGCATGTTTTACAGCATGTAGCTATGGGAAATTTCAGCTAAGGCAGACAGGCAATTTGTAATAATATTCCCATTTAGAGAAGATATGTGCTTTGACAGCCTCAGTGGGATGCTGCACAGTTCAATATTCATGTAATTTTACATTTTAACTCATGAACTCAGGACCTTGTACATTTGTAATGTTAAACACTAACTGCATATGTGGTTGTGTGGTTGACACACTTTTTCTGTTTTGGTTTTACCCTGCACACTCATTTGCATTATTGATTGTGAATATAATTACCTGCATTTGATTGAGCCCATTTTTCATTTTATTTGTTCTTTGATCTGTGCATTATTATGCTCTCATGTTACCAGCTTACCAGCTTGTAAGCCAGAGACATTTTCACTTAGAGTTGCTGGGATTGTTTTGGCTTTGACCACTGACTGCAAGACTGAGCATTAGAGAAACAACATTCAAATCAGTCTATTCAGTTATAGGACTGTTTGCCTTACTGTTCTTTTTATGATGAATCAACCTAAAGAAACAGACCTCAATACCAAAATCTTATTTAATCTCAAGTGATTAGCTGCAGGACTACAGTTACACTTAATTTCACCTTAAATAAATCACAGTCACCTCTTGTTCAATCAGCGCTACAGTTCAACAAATAGATTTTTTTATGCCCCAGGCAGGAATCTGGTGCTTATAATGCTCACACATTAATGAAATAATAACCACATCTGCGCAGTGTTTTAATGAAGGTTCTAGCTAAATCGGTTTTTTTTAAAACATAATCAGGTTTTCCTTTTCAGGAGTGGAGGTGGTCAGTGCCACATATGGGACGGCCATGTGTCACATGACAGTGCATACAGTCACTCACACAGTAAATGCTTACAATATTCAGTGCTTATAACTACTCAGTGCTTTACCTTCCAACAGATTAAATGTTAAAAGCCATACAGATGTATAATGATTCACTGGAGCATCAGCATACAAGGAGCAACAGCTTAGTCGTGATCAGTTCGGACTATTACCCCAGAGGAGGCACACAGGCATTTATTCAGAAAAAGGTTGGGACAAACATCACAGCCTGAGCAAGTTGTTGCTTGTTTGCTTGCTTGTTTGTATGACTATGATGCACACAGTAATGACACTTGAGACTTTGCTTATGCCACTGTTGTATTCAGGATGTGCTAACCAGAGACCAGTTTGCAGAGCAACAACTTTTTCCAGGTTACAAAACCCAAAAGTATGAAAGTAGCCTATTGCCTGTCTTGATTTGAAAAAAATGTAGTACAGTATGTGTATGAGAAAGCCTGCCCCATCCTCTCTTGTAGTCCAGGTTTCCAGTTTTAAAAATACACAAGAGGAAAGCTGTTATGTCCCGTCATGTTTGTTAGTCTTGTCTGTCATGTTTTTTTCTGTTTCCTGTTCTGGCTTGTCCTTTATTTTGAAATCTCTAACTCTCCTCTCATTTCAGGCCCGTGACTTCCTCCCTTGGTGTGCTTCCAACCAGTGTGATTGTCTGCCCAACCCTGATTGTTTTCACCTGTTGCCCCTTTCCTCGTGTGTATATATAGTCTGCGTCTCCCCTGTCTTGTTGCCAGATTGTCTTGAATGTTACCGTGAGTCTTGAGATACCAAGCCTGATAACTTCTGTGATCCTGCCAAAGTCCTGTCTAGTAAGATTCTGTAATTAAGTCTCCTTGAATTGAGATCCTGCCTCGTGTGATTCCTGCATTTGAGTCCTCCTGCCTGGTTAGATCTTGTCAAAAGCAGGCTTGAGAGAGTGGGCGGGAGAAAGTCACCATGGTGTCACAGGGAGAAGGGACACGGCGAGCCAACGTTCTTGATCGTCAGGAATAACAGATGTGCTGAACTCCTTGCTGTCGCATGTGCTCTTGAAGCGCTCTGATTCATCACCTCAATCATCATCATTATCGCTATCATCACCACTCTGCCCTGACTGAGCTGAGAAAGATTCCTCATGGCTTTCTTTCTCAACCACTGTGTCAGAGTGCCAGGACTCTGCAGGCCTGAGCCTGGGCGTGCGTGGTGGAGCCGGCGGTTGGTGTTCATTTGAACGCTACAGAGGTTTGCTGAATGAAAGGCTCCTGTGCTTAACCTCTGCCACTGACAGCAGTGGCAGCTCACATGACCTGAGGTTAACTGCAGGTCAAAAATATTGATGCATAGTGCATAATTTCACAGAAAATATTTCTTGATCGTAAAAGGTGTTGAATGCGCTTACCTTCTGTGTGCTCACCCCTAAAACGTGACATTTCATATTGAGCTTTGGTTGTGCTCTTTCTGGAGAATTGTCACACAAACATTAATTAACAAGAAATTAGAGGAGAAAGATCTACTGACCTCCTCGGTTCCTCCTCTTTTTGAAACACTCCATTCGCTTTAGGGCTAATATTCTTTGACAGTTCATAAATTTTGGGCTGCAAGGATGGCTTCACTGTCCATAACACCGAATATAGTATTCAAGAATGATTTACATGGCACAGTCTAACGAGAAGCTTCTTGTCTGCTCCCTCCTTGAAAGGACGGTGTCATGATCAAATGTTTTTGTGGTGGTTTTAACACACAAGTTAAGGAGAGGATAAGCCACATAAAATACAAATAATCCCCATAATATTCTTGTGTTTGGTGGGTGTGATTGTGGGAGGATGTCTTTCCTTCATAATATAGGAAAACAACAGATAGAGGGCATGAACACCTACTGTACATTCTCCATCCTGTGAGCCGTTTAAAGGGGAACACTCCCACACATGCACACAAAAACACACAAACACACACGAACACACAAACACATGCAAGCATGCACACTTGCACATTAGTGGACATGCAAAAAGGCATGTAGCATGGACACATACACGGGCATACCCATGGCGCTTGCACACAGACAAATACACTCTGAGCTTCTCCGTTATGATAAATATTCCTCTTCAAATAAAAAAGCAGGCACATGCTGATTTTATGGTCCACTTGCTTCACAGAGAACACACTCGATGCATCACACATCACACGTGCACTCAGCCTTTTGAAGGGAAGCCATTTTATTGCAATGAAAACACATCAAATTTGCAACCAGGTAACTAATAATTTATTGGGATATTAAACAGATTTACTGCATTATAGTGCTTAACCCCTCCAGCCTTCCACAACTGAACATCATAAGCAGAGCAACCACGCCTCCCTGTGCAGCCCCCCTCCCCTTCAGGTGGATAAGCCCTGTGTGTTTTGCTAAAGTCACCATTTACTCTGATTAGCACAGCTCCCAGCAGGAGCACCTCACCGTGATTTGCACTTAAAAATTCCTCTCATTTCTCATTTCAGCAGTTACACGTCCTGAGAGCAGGGGTGACAGGGCCGGGTCTCATTGTGGGTTTTTAATGGAGATCACATGACCGTGACATGTGCACACTTCACAACACCAATTATACCGTCCGAAGGCATGAATGATGAAGTGCTGGTGAGTTTCCACCATTTCCCCTGACTGAAATCCCATTGATTGAGAGGGAGAAAGCATGAGAAGCTGTGAGGGAGACGCATGCCTTCACAGTGCAAGTTTAAGCACACGTTCCCTTTTCGCACTGAATTAAGAGTTGGTTGGTCAGCCGGCTGCATTTTAATGGGTCTCGAGCTGAAGTTTTATACAGCTCATACACAATGGGCCCAGTGTGGCTGTAATACGCCCACAGTGTGCTATTTTTCAGCACCAGCGCCGCTCAGCACTGTGTACATTGGGACATTACAAGATTAAAATAAGGGTATTTTGGTCTGCGGTTATTCCTGCTGCACTGGTATGTATTATGGTATGTTCCCATTGTGGCATAAAAAAAACACCACACTGGGATGTTACTCAACCGCAGCAGCAAACTGCAGGATGTGAAGCAGTTGGACTACGCACAATAAAAACCGCTGGGGTCATTTCACTGGGCATTTTTATTTAATGTTAAAATGTTTAAGAGTGCAGAGCTAGAGTCACCATTAAATGTATTTCACACTGAAAATGAATTGGAAGTCGTGCAGGGAGTGAGAATACCTCAGGGTAATGGTACACCCTGTCGCTCTAGTGAAATTGAGCTTTTGCTTATTCTCTACTTTGTTCACTGGAAGGAGGAACACAGAGGAAAGCAACTTGAACTCTGTCAAATTTTTAGCCACGCTAGCAGTGTGGCTCTGGGGATGGTAAAGCTGGTCTGTCAGTCGGTCCATCACCTCGGTCCGGACTGAAATAGCTCAACAAATATTGGATGTGACTTTCACAGCAGTCTTTTCAGGCACATTCATGGTCCCCAGAGGGCCTTAGAGAAGCTCACTGACTGTGATGACCTCCGGTTGGTCATTTAGAGACCACCGCCATTATCAGGTCAGAAACACAATGTTTTCTAAAACGACTTTGATGGATTGTTGGAGCATTACAGCCACCGTAGTCAGGAGCCTCACATAGTGATACGTACCTTATGTATGAACATAGACCGTTGATTGATATTGCATTGACAGTGCACCTTATAATCCAGGTTGCCTTATGGTCCGAAAAATAAGGTTATTTAGTTTATGATACATTTCTAATGACAAGCAAATGGAATTCCCATCTGTGTCAGTTTTATTCTGTATTCAGCGATAATTAGTTAGCATTGTAAGACACAGAACTAAGGTGGTGAAGATGGTGAACATTACGCCTGCTTACATCAGCATGTTAGCATTGTCATTATGAATGCTGGCAGGCTGATGTTGCCGCATGGCTGTTGACTCGTAGTCCTCTTAACTTCTTGATGAGTTCAGCAGCACAGTCGCATAAAACTGCAGTAGGGAAACACTTCTTGGTCACAACTGGTTGAATATGTTCTTCCACTAAAAACAAAGCTGCACAGTGTGAACTCAGCATTAGGCAGAGATAAAACAGGACTGCTTTTCAAACGCAGCTGTAGCCACTTTCACCAGCCTGGAGAGTTGGTGCTCGATTTAATGGCTTTACAGACTCCGACGCGTCTAGTAACTCTTTTATGAGAAGCTACAGTATATTATCAATGTGTTCATTCCAGAAGCGTTTACTGACAAATCTGTGCAGTGATCCACCTCACAATTTCTGCGCCGCAGAGCTGCCCAGATGTCTCCACGCTGAGCATATCTCATCATTAGGCTTCACATTATGTCAATATGCAGAGAGAGGATGGTGATAAAAAATGAATGATAAGCAGAGGGAGACAATGTTTACTTCTTCTTACATCTCAGTCAGCTTCCTTTTAAGAGCAAAATACACAATGTCTTACTTTCTCTTTGACATATATCTTTACCCTTTCCGTGTTCTCATATAAGATGTTGCTGAATTTTAATTAGGTATCTGCACAGCAGCAGTGCTTGTAATCTTTTGTTTTCCTTACTGCTACTGCTGTTTGTATCTAAACAGCTAAAAACAAAGCATCTGATCAATCTGACCAGTACAGTATTTGTGTCGGATGCTGGACAGCAGGCCGGGGTGCTCTGGGTTTCATACTTGTTTTTGGCACCAGGGACCACATAGCAGCTGCCAAGGGCTGTGCGTTCGCCTCATTGTAAATATTAAGAGTTAATTCCCTCGGTAAAAGGCAGCTGTAAACCATCTGCACCGCTGTTAATCACAGTGAAATCGCCCCGCCAAGAATCTCCCCTCGCCTTATTCAAATTACAGCATGCGAGCTGCGAATATTCACAGGTTGCAAGCGCATATGGACACACACACAAAGTTTAGATTCACTGCTTAATGTCTTTGGCAGACAGCAGCAGGCATCTCTCCAACTCTGCGGGGTGCACTTCGGAGACACTCACACACACAGAGGCACAGAAGTCAGGAGTGGTGTATTTATGATGTGTGATTTAATTAGCTGGCTCTTAAAGCACGCTGATAATACATGGGGTTGGACTTTGGAAAGAGCCAGAGAGAGAGAGAGAGCGAGAGAGAGAGATACTCAGCTGGTGTGGAAGTCCATTGTGTCAGCATTTTATCACAGCTGAGTAGTTGGAGGTTCAAAGGTCAATCCCATTCTGCTTTCAGCCACAGTCACCTTGCCATACTGACAGAGCTATCTAAAGCAACATTGACTGAATCAGCCATCAGCCAACACTGCAGAAGCTCTTAAATGGCTAATGGAGCCGCCAGACCAGCTGGGAATACAAACCAATGGATTTATTGAACATTCAGTATACAGCACTGCCAGCAACGCAAACTTTACACACAATTTACATTTTAAAGTTTTGACATACATTCTGTTGACGGAAAATAAGGCTTTGAATTTACTGTAACCTTCCAACAGTAGTGAAAAAAAAGTCAAATGTGTATGTCATGCATGTAATTTACAGGTTTTCTGTGAGTCTGACAAACTAATGAGCCATCTATGAGACTGTCAGTATGAGCTGATCCCTCAGTCATATCCATCTTTGGTCTTGACTGGAATGTGTAACATTTTATTATATTATGATATTTATAATATATAATGTAATATTAGATGTGTTGAATTTGGTGCAGGTATTCGTGTCCTCAGAGGTTCTCTTGTTCCACCACAGGATTTTTGGCCTCACCAGCTCAGCCGTAGACATCTAGTTTTGTTTAACGCAGCTCACTCTCTGTGTTTAATGGCAAAAACATTCAAACTGCAGATCTGTGTGATATGAATTATGATATCTCCACTCAACAGCATAGCAGCATATTGGCTGATCTAATTAAACTATGAAATGGAATTAGTTTAGTTATGCCATCACTAATTTTAGATTCCAGTATGATGAATATCAAACCAGCGTTTTTGAAGATGGATTCATCCTTGAGGGGAGCTTACATCTGATACTGTGGCTGAAGTACAGGTGAGGCTCAGCATTTAACGGAGGAAAAATGGTCTGACAAAATAAATAAATAACACAAAAAGTGCAGATAAATCTTTACGCATGGAGGTGTTAAAGATAATGTCATCCTGTATACAATGCACTTTCAACTAATAAAAAACATTCACCTCACAGAAGACCTCACAGAAATGTAGAACACTTTGGAGCAGACTGCACGTCCCTCCATGTGAATCTATTCTACCTGTCACTATCCTGAGCCTTCCACTCTGGAGGCATAACCTGAAATCAGCATGTGACATGATGCACATTTCACCACATGTTGCATGGAAAAAAAAATAATCACTGCACGTATTCCATAATGGCCTGCATGCCAGGCGTGTGAACGGCACTTCCAGGGGTTGAGGTGTCCGTGCTGTCTTTTACTGTACAGGACATACTCTGTAAAGTCCCTCCAGTCCCACAATCGTGCATGAGGAGAAAACCCAGGAGTTGTCATGGCAGCTGAACTGAGGCGGGAATGCACATTACCATACCAGAGAGAGGGAGACAGAGAGGGAGGGAAATGTAGTCAAATGATATCATTTTGCTGCAACTAGAGCTGCGTTGAGTTTTTATTGGCATGACATTAAATCACATTAAGGAGCAAATTGAGACTTCTAAGTTAAATGAGAAAAGCGTAGAGAAATATGACATCGTGGGAAACATTAGAATTAATTGTTGAATTTATTTGTTAATTTCATTGTTGATTTTTTTTAGCCTGCTGTTTATAAAACCACTTCGTCTCATGATGCATCACTCTGGTGCCGTAGACTTCAGCAGTGGAAGCATATTAAAATAGAATTTGAATTGAATGAACTGAACTGAACTGAGTGGAAAAGAGAGAGCCGCAGAGAGGCTGAGCGATGTGCGAGTACACTGAGAAGTCTGTTATGCTGAGGGCTTGTGCAGGGGAGGGCCGAGCTGTGAATGCAGTGGAATGACAGGCAGGGATTAGAGGGGAGGTGGTGCCATTGAAAAGCAAGCTGATCCAGGGAGCCGAGCTGACACTTGAACACAGCCAACTGACAAGACCAGCCAGCCCTGCTGCAGTCCTCTCCTCTCACCCTACCCTCCCCCTGTGGACCAGGAGGGGTGGGGTTGTAATGGTTCATTAGTCGTCACTGTAGAGACAGATGACGCAATGAAACTGGATTAACGGTGCGTGCAGGATTTATCAGTTAAAGGTTATGATTCAGAATCCAAATTAGAAAAATGTAAATTTTGGTGCATTACTCTAAGATCTCAGTGGGGACATTTTTCATTACAACAGCGTGGACTAATGACACAAGAAAGATCACAGCGTGTGCTGGGACTGCCTCTAATTGGCCAGTGGAATCCAAAATGTTTCTCCATCTTCTCACCCAGAACCAAAATACCAATTTTTAAAATTTCCATTGTCTTTAAATAGTAAGAATGAGGTGACTCATCTCAACTCTGCAGTTGTTCATGGACAGCAAAGTGTAACTATATAATATACAGTGCAAATAGAATTAAATTTGAAATGAATATGAAGATTAGTTTAAGTTCATGTGAGGTAAACTACATACATCACAGCGTCTGCGTCTGACAAAGATAAAGTCACAAAGACAACATCTTAATGTGGTTAATCTGCTTCCTGCTGAAACAGGATGTTTGGGTGCTGCTTGCTTAAAAGTCACCTGTGATGTATTTAGTTTAGCTTTGTTTTTGTCCACCAACGCAATGAAGTTACAGCACAAAGTGATATTGTGATAAATCTTCTTCATTTAGATAAACTGTCAAAAAGTCACAATGTTTGACAGGATGGCACAAAACAGCAAATGATATCACCACATAAATTTGTTGATGGAACTGTCTTGAAGGCGACGCACCGTTTGCACTGCACGCTGCAGAGAGAAACCAAATGTGAATAGAGAGGAGGTGTCTTAAAACTACTGCATCATCAATGCAAGAACTGGAATAACCTTGTGCGAGGAGGCAACCCACTCACCAAAGAGGATGTTGACAAAAAGCTCAGGCTCTGGTGCCTAAGGCAAAGACATCTCCATATCCTCACTTTGCGCTTCGCTATGTGAACATCACACTATTTCCTGAATTGGCAGCGAACGTTGGTGTCGGATGTCGATCGTGCTGTCGAATCATTCAGTGTGATGTGGATGTACTTCATAGGGAATAAATTAGGTCACTTTAAGATTGTTATCTGGAGCTCTGCCATAAAATACCAAACATTTTATGCAGTGAATATGAATGAATGAGTCCTTTGATCAATGTCAACAAACCTAATAAGATCTCATTTTTGGGTTAATGGTGCATCAACATGCAGCATTATTTCTTAAATCTACCAAACAGTAAGGAAGCAATGTTGTTGTAACTTTTTTTTTTGTTGAAGTTCTCTATCTTTGCACTCCAAGTAAATCCTGTAGAACTGCATCCTCTGTCCAGAGACACGCACTGCACATGCAAACACATACATGATGCTTCAGTAGGAACATTTTGATGGGAAAATATATTTTTAGGTTGATATTCTACACGTGTCAGTGAGGTTCCCCACTGTACAGTTCTCTCTTTTCTCACCCGATCCATCGCTTTTCAAAGGGGAGCTGCAGTCGGCAGCATGATATGTTTGTAAATGGCGGGTAGGCAAGCTGTTTCAGATCTGTGAGGTCAAGGGCTGGCTGCGCTGACGCCTGTCACACTCAAAGACAGAACAGCTGGAACATGCACCAGACTCTCCATTACTTCTGAGTGCTCACACAGGCATAATTGCTTAACTATGTGATCTCTGGGGCCGCAACTCATAATGCTGGCAGTATTTTAATCAGATATGGGGCTCTTGAATGTGTAACTTCCCACAAGGCTCACAGAAGCCCCAGCTTTCCGGGAGTTCCTTTGATTAATAATCCTGACAAGTCAGGCCATTATTATGAATTAGACCGGCACAACTGTATGTGTCATATTATCTCTAGAAGCAGAGGGGACATGAGACAAAGCCAGTGGCTTTTTGCGCAGGAGGCTGATTAGGGAGCACAAACACCTCTCGCCTCCTGCTGCGCTGCACTGGGGATTGGTTTGACACTTTGATCCAAGAGCTTTCTCAAACACAGACACATAAACACACATACTCAGAGGCATACGCACATGTCGCCGTGGATGCCTTTGTGATGGCTGTGGCTTCACGGGCATAAAAACAAATACCAACCACAGATGTTTCATTCTCTGTAATCAGTATGTGCACAGAACTTTGCTCTGTCCACAGGGAGTGTATTTCTATGTGTCTAAGTACGTGTACACGGTCCAAGTAAATACCGAAACCCAACGCTGCACGCATATGCATACCTGCCTTTTATGCATTTACAAATATATGCTTGTTTGCATCCATCTCAAGTGTGCACACACCCACACAACAGACTAACCACAGCTGCACATCGCATGAAACAAGTGCAACATACGGGAGGAAAAGAGCACCTCCAATGATCCATCAATTCCCATTGGTTTGGTGAGTGGGGGATTTATTGACTGGCAGAGTAAATTCAAGGCTTACTCACTGTCAACACAACCCAAGAGGCAGTCTGCTGGAAAATCTAGTGCTGTGGTGCCAGGTCGCTTCACATAATTCCCCTGTAGGGCTGCTGTCTGTGATGAGCCATGCTCAGTGTGGTTGTGTGGCTGCTGAAAGGCCTGTCATTACAGCTGCACCCTGTGGCAAGGCAGCCAGATCCAATCCAAATAAGATCCCCTCTGACGACTAGCTGCCCCACCTAAACCCACTTATCAGACTGGCAGATTTGGTTAATGTCGGTAACGTGTAAGTGTGCATCAAACTAGCACATGGGGGAAAAAAGAAAACAGCAGAGCTTTTCTCAAAACCCAGGTTCAACATTTCCTGTACATATGTATCTATATAAACATGTGTCCTTAAATAGAAATGGAAATGGATGTATTTCATACTGTATGACCATCTGTCACGCATCATTGGTCTTCCCTATAATGTCTTTTTTCATGAATACATTTTCATACCAAGCATGAATATTTCCTTCGGTGTGAATTTCTGTCACTGTGCTGTCATGTCTCGCCTGTTTGCGACTGATGGTCAACAGGTCTGTTGCAGCCATGTGACCGCTGTAGGATGAAAACATGCCTGTTTAATGACTGGAGCGGTGTCCCATCTGTTAGCAAATTGCAGACCCAAACATGGTGTGTTTGCATGCAGCATTACATAACCCTGTTGTTCATGCAGCATTTCACAGGCTTTTGCTCACTGTTCATCCCATTTTGTTGCGTTTATGCACGTCTCTGTTCCTATTCCCCACATTTTCCACGTAAAGTACCTGAGGCTGGAATTTTGAGATGGAAATGCTGATGGATTGTGGCCCTGCCGAAATATTATATGTGTGTGTTTATTTTCTGTGTGTGTGTGTGTGCGTGTGTGTGTGTGGAAGTTACACATGCGTTGTAGGATGAGGCTTTTAGTACAGCTGACTTTGAGACCACTCTGGGAAGATCTGATTCACATAAATAAACCTGGTCTTCTCTCTTCCTCTTCCTCCTCCTCTCTCTCTCACACATGCACACACACACTCTCTCTCTCTCTTTGAAATCAATCAGCGATGGTCCCTCCACCCCCCACTGATGGATCTATTATTAATGAGGGCCCTTAGCACTAAACTAAATTTAGTGCATAAACTCCACTTGGAGAGCTAGAGAGGAGGATCAATAGGATGGCAGGGGCCACAGCAAGAGTCTCATTTAGCTCTTTGGAAATGCAGGATGTGGAAAGGCTGACCCTGAGTGCAAATGTGCCCCCTGACTAAAAGAGAGCTTGAGAGATCAAGCAATAAAGAGAGCAAGAGGTTCTGACGATACAAGACAAATTTCTGCGGGTCATTACTCTCCAATTGTTACCTTGTAGCTAATCCATATGTGAGACAGAGGGATCATTGATGGGGTGACATTTTGTGTAATTAGGTTTATACAAGCTCAGGGTTATTGCCTATTCAGCATGCCGCCTGTGCTGCATGAATCACATCTGATTTGTCAGTACCCCGTGACACTGATGCCACTTGTCTCCTGTCAGAAACGTCAGGGCTATGATTACTCTCTTTCAATATCACAGCACAGTTCAATATTTAATCATAGAGCCATTTGTATGGAAACAATCAATTACTCATGCATAATTTTCTCCATAAGATGTGAGCTGTGGAACACTGATTTTATTGATTTGTTCCTAGAGGACATAAAGGCGGCATACTACTCTTAAAATAGATGCATACTCAAGAGAACAGCTGGGATTCAAAGAATATAACAACAATTTGCTTCATTAAGGATGTAAGGCGTCAGCCTCAGTGTGATTTAGGAACAAAGTAGATAAATGCATGTAGGCTTGTGGATCTGGTGTCTCCTCTAAATTCACACAAATATCAATGCATTGTAATAACTAACTTGAATATGGTTTGTTATCGTTTATATACAAAAGCAGTACAGTTGTTCAAGTTCAACAAAGCTCCCTGTTATCCAACACAAGGTGATCTGAGGTGACCGGGTTTGTACTGGACAACTCCCAGGTGATTAAATCAGTGTGTATAAGTCAGGGCATTGCTGATAAAGATGTATGCACTTAATAAAGGGATACGCATGCTCAGCATATCTAAAAATACCTGGACAAACAAGGTCTTGATATGATAATTAATGGCTACATTTTAAATCAAATACTCAAGTGTAATCCTACATATTCACAGTACACAAGGTCTTTTGAATAAATGATCCACCATCAAACCCCAAAATTTAAAGAACACTATCAAGATTCACAGTACTATAAAAACAACAAAACAAAAGCAATAAAGATAACAATAATGCAAACACAAGAAATAAAAATAATTTCTTAAAGGACACCCACATACAATCAGTCCAACAGACTGTGTCAAGTAGCTGACAAACAACATAAAAGAGAGTGTAATAATTACTGGAGGTGACATTTCAGAGCGGTGTTATGCAAATGACAAGATATCTATCAGTCTGTCAGAAGTAAGGCTATGTAATGGTTTTTGAGGATTTAAAAATATTGCGAGAAGTCTAAATACTAGTTTTTCCAAAGCCAAGGCACAAGTGCAGAAAAAGCTCAGTGGCTGCTTGATTTTAACCAGGACTCTGGCCTGGCTCTAGTTTGGTCTGCTGGGACAGCAGGGAGTAATCCAGCACCTGCCCATGTAAAGCCTTGTTAGTAAGAGTTAGTAAGAGGTTAAAATGGATTCCAACAGATATCGACAATGAGTCCATAGAAGTTAAAATCCAGATGTTGTTGTTTGTTGAAGCCTGGCTTCAAATGTGTGCACAGTTTGAAGCTGAGCTCCAGCTCCAGCATGCAGCAAGGTGTTTCTTTAGACCAGGCAAAACAGTAGTATTATTTCTGACAGTACTGCTCTGGGACAACATTGATCTGATCAGTGATCAAGTATTGTAACAAATAAGTAAATAAAAGCTAAAAGTAGACAGAATTGCATTCAGTGTTAGGAGGAAACAAAGCAGTGACTGGAATTTATTTCTTTACTTTTATTTCAACATTCTGCACTAGATGACAAGATTAAGACAAATTTTGTACCCTGAGTTCCAAATATCTGAATTTCAGCCCTATGATACCTGCCAAACCAGTGAAAATATGAGCTCCCAACCAAAACAAACATCAAGTGCTGGCATTTCTTTCCCCATGCCTGTTGCACTGTTTCTCTTCTGTTGATCTCAGATTACAAAGATGTCAAGTTAGTTTCAAGTCAAAGTTACTTTCAACAGTCAGTGGACACATTGGAAAAAATCTGTCAAATGGTCTTGACTGACAAGAATCTATGGCCCTCAGTCGGATGATGAAAATCAAGTCACGTCCTGTATCCCCAGCTTTGAGTCATGGAGCAAAGCCGCGACAGGCCCAACCTGATGGGAAAGAGAGTAGGAAGGAGCGAGTGGGCTCAATGACTCCACTGCCTCATATTCAGGCCAACTCACATCAAGTGACTGAAAGCCAATCCTGTCTCCTGCCCACAGGGCTGGCAGTAATTACAATGGCAAATTCATCGTTCACCTATAGCCAGGACCAAAGCGTGGAGAGCACAGCGAGCCTTACCGCAAGTCAATCCTGGGAGAGGGAACCCTGGAACGAATCGTGGACAGAGACATGCAACGACTGAGGGAGTGAGGTGGAGGTGGTGATGGAGAGGAGAGAGGGCCAGAGGAGAGCACTCATTTACCCGGCAGTGCATTAAACATACACAGCGCAGGGACTGATAGTGACTGAAATATCAAAGCTGGTATTCTGCTGGGTAGGCTGGGAAGTGGCTGCCGCTGCTGTTTGATCCATCACACAGCCGCTTGTTTTTTAACTAAAAGCTTTGGCGAAGCCTCTGGGTGCCAGGGAGAATTGAAGCAAGGTGGAGAATACATCCAATCTCTCTCTGCTTCTTCCTCTCTGTCAGTTTGTCTCCCCATTCCCTCCCTCTCTGCCTCTCATCTTGTACAAATTGTGAGAACTCCTTTAGGCGCAGCGGGATGAGAGCGCTCGTTGCCGGGACAGCGCGCGCCAAAGCATTTGCTCTGTCTACGAATGCATGTCTACATGTTTTCACTCGAATAAAAGTTTGATCTCGCTCGCTGTATCACAAGAGGTGCAGGAGCTTCTTTTGAGGTCGGGGGGGGATTGGGTACGGGTGGGGGAGAAAAAACGGAGGAAAGTGGAGAAAACGATTTCTCTGTCTTCTCAATGGCAGATCTCTGGTGCTTGGAGGTGAAGCTGCATCTCAGGAGAGAGGAGATCAGTGAGCGGAGCCTGCAGCAGAACAGCCCGGCGCTGTCAGCACAGTTGCCACCTGGAAGGACACCAAATGGAGGCATCACCAGAAACAAGAGCGGTGTCCTCAATCTGTAGGAATCTACTTGTTGACTTACTTTGAGGTTTTCTTTGTTTGACGGGCTCACCACCAGAGAGACTGTGGGCCTTTTCTCCATCCGAACAGCTTGAAATCACCCATCTGTACATGAAACACACCCACTAAAAGCTGACCCATTATTGATTTTGCTGTCTCTGTCTGCCTTAGTTGCAAATACAAGTACGTAAAAAGAAATGAGGCTCTTTAAGTCTTGAGGAAACTAAAACATGGATTTAGCAGCAACAGGCTGCACTCCCTTCAGTTTTGTACATTTTACTGCTGTTGCTTTAAATCGGTCACATTTAATGAAACCCATTAACTCCCTGCAGCCCTGTAGGGTAGTCTGCAAGATATTGACACTGTTATACCAAAAAGCTTAGAGTGTATTTCAGTCCGTAGCTAAACACTGAACACGAGCCCATTCACGTAAACACACACCATAACCATAATCGCTGGAGAAGTTTTGCTGGGGTTTTGGACACATGAGCACTCCCTGGGGAGCCTTAGCTTAGGGAAGCTCATCGGACTGCTGCAGAGAGTAACTCTATTTCTTTCTCTCTTCCTCCCTTCATCACTTGCTCCCACCGGAGACCTCTGAAAGATTAACTACAGATCAGCTGGAAGGCAGCACTGCAGAGACAGTGACTCACTAAACAGCAACAGAAAGAGGGACGCCGTGGATGACGTCTGCTGCATGCCATTTGGATTTAGGAAACATGCACGTAACACCAGTTGGGTTTTGGTAAAGCCGTTTTCTTACTGGCTGCAGATATGTCAGAAAATATTGTACTGTCAGGTTTAGCCTGCTGCATTTGATATTCTGTTTATTACAATTTCATATTATCATGGAAATGGACTACTACAAAAAGGTATGGTTTCTTATGGTAGACTAGTTTAGATTCATGAAGAATCAACAGATGTGCAGCGTGATGGTAACTTTTGTCAAATTTACTGAGACGGGATAAAATATAATGATCCATTGCGAGCAAATGCAGCCTGTCTGCTCAGGCTGCCGTGCCTGGATCACACCAGTGTGATATTGTGCGCCTTGAATATTTTTTCCTCCACAATCCAGCGCATGTAGAGAAGTGTCACGCCAGCCTTTTTCTGAAAGGCCTCAGAAGTTGAGGTTCTGATTCACTGTAGGATCTATCATTCATTCACTCCCCCTGTTCAACCGAAGGTACATTGCCACTTCAGCAGGTTGCCCACAGCTCAGCCGATACATATTTAACAAGCTGTCTGCACCAATCTTGAGCTAGGGCCCCTCAAAATTCGTGTGGAAAATGGATTTAGTGTGGTGTGCAGGAAAAGTTAAACAAGCATGAAAAATGGATGAAAGGTTTTGGCCATATCCTTCCGTGTATTTGGTATCATTAGAGAATGACTTTACTTTGCTCTGGGGCTATAAATTCAACTCTATTCGAAAATGAGATTCAATCATTTGAAAAGAAGTGGCATTTACTCTTAAAAAAAATGAGAGTTTAACAAAATCAGCTTAGCCTCTCCAGACTGGATCCTCTATATTTTAGAGGGATTAAATGATGACCTTAAAGTAATGATTTCTAATGGATGCATGCATAGTATTGCAGAAGAAAATCCTTCAGCATTATACAATCAAGCAAGAGGATAAACACTTTTTCGCATTTGCTCAAATGCGTCTGTATCAATTTACAAAAGAAAGCTGCTTAGCATAAACCCGCTGTTAGAAACTCCCTCCATCTGTAACGATGAAAATCTACTGTCACACATAATCAGAGATATTACATTTCGGGCCTACATAATTAATCAGCAAGTCGGTGAATAACTTATGATCCAAGTCATAAATTATATTTAACCAAGTCATTACTTGGGCTGAACTCAAGAAGCGACTGCTTTTCTCACATGAAAGTAATACGCCGGGTTGCCTCAGCACGACTTCATTTATAAAGCCAATTATCCACATATTCGCTCACAATGTCTCACAGATTATCAATCTTCTCAAGGTATTTTTTGATCGTCTCCTCTGTTTTATTATGAATATCTTGTCTGAGTACACAAAGCAATAAAGGCTGAAGACACTCTGCTCCACTCCACAGCGTCTGTTTGGCATGTACATGACACCCTGTTGTTTCAGTTTGCTCGCGACCTGTGAATTTGTCCAGCCTTGCATGTAAACATCAGGGCATTAGCTTGTATATGAATGCAAATCCAGCTTGTGCAAATATTTAATTACAAGCTTAGAAAATATATTGATAATCATGCAAACCTGTATTTAAGATGCATTTATTGCTTGTATGGAAAATGGGTGTGCAGTCAAACATGACCTCAGATTGAGCTATTAGTGTTATTAATGCAGTATGTCTATAAGCATGCAGAGGACAGAAGCTCTGGTGAGTACAAAATGCAAGGTTACTAAATAAAGATAGTGCACCTTGTAGAACTACTGAGTATCTGCACATTGTCACTGGTAGGGCAACTTATTAGAGGCTAAAAATAAATATCTGGTAAGAGGAAAGCTTGAGCCATAAGCAGACAAAAACAAAAGAGGGAATCAGAAGGCTTCCTGCAAGAAGAAGCAGCATCTAAGGCATCATGTTCTCTCATTTGCCTGGAGTAGATGCATGCATGAAAAGCTCCCAAGTCTCTTTACATGCAAATCCAGTCCATGTCTATGAGTGTGTTTTATCTCGGGGGCTGCTGTTTGCTAATCAAGAGCCCTGTGAAAGCCAGGGGAGCGTTATAAGAAGCTGAGTATAATACGCCCGCTCACAGCCTCTCTTTCGATTTGAACACACGCTCATTTTACAGCCTTTTAACTTTCAATCTGCCCGTCGTTGATTTTCTATTCTTCCCACTCGTTTGTTATTCACCAAGCCTCTCAGTTTCTGTTTGAATGTATGCAATATATTAACACTTGAGATAATACATATCAGCACCGCTCAAAGGGACAGAATGCCATGGCTTTTGTTTTTTTGAAGGGGGGGGCGAGTGTATCTTGTAGAACAGTCATCAGTGATTGTCATCAAAGACTAATAATGTATATTCTTGTAACAACATTTAAGTCTTCACTAAAAATTCATCCACCACTTCACCAGGCTCTTGCCAGTGTTGAGCACATCTACTAATAAATGTCCATGAATGCTTTGACTCCTGTTGAATTCTTTATTTACACTGTTAATGAGCTGTATTAAATATACATGTAAATCTACAGAGTGTCTTTCAACAGATACTAATGATGGGCTACTGGAGTTAAACTTCAATGATTGGCAAACTCTCTCTGGGAAAATAAAGTCAAATAAACAAAAGATGAACTCTCATTATGTCTCATCTTCTATTGAGTGGCTGCAGTTGTCCGTCCACACAAACTCCAGACCATGATGACGGTTACAGGCTCGACTGTGCAGCTCTCTCATTACACAGACAGACAGTCTTCACTGCTGCCTGCCGTCAGCCTGTTTATGCTGCCGTCTCTGTTTACCCTCTCTGTTAACATTGTGCTCATTATACTGCGTAGCTGCAGATATGCGTGGAAAACAAGCTGAGCGAAGTCTCTTTCTGTTTCTTTCTTTCTCTCCCTCTCTCTCTCTTAAGTCTCTTTTGGTGTCACTCGCTCACTTATTCACGCGCTCTAACAAGTGAGGTCCCGGGTGGGGAAGCCCTCCCCCGTGACAGTTTGTCACATTGTGTCAGTCTGCTGAGTGCCACCGAGAAAACATCACCTCTGCTAATGTGGCATTGTGTGACACGGCCTCCGAGGTTGAAAAAAATCTGCCACTTGTGAACGGTTACAGTGTGCATTACCACATGGCTGCTTGTTGGAGAGACCCTGAGCGAGACCCAAGTGAAAGTGAAAGAATGGGCTCTGTGTGTGTGTGTGTGTGTGTGTGTGGGTGGGTGAGGGGGGTTTGGAGAGGTGGCTGTTTGGGGACTTGGCACGAGTGATCACTGCAGCTTCTGGGGTTTGGTGGCCCGGGTGTTAATTGCAGCGTGACCAGTGGGAATAGTTTTTCTGTCTCTCACAAAGCAGCAGAGAAAAGAGACGTTGCATTTGTGAAAAGAAACCACTCACACCCTGTCAATCTTTGCCTGGCCTCACGTTATTTACCAAGTTCCATGCATGCAAACTGGGGTCGGACATGAAAAGAAAAGCAGCGACAGTTGCACAGATGATCTTTAAGTGCCTGGATTTTGTGAGACTTTGATACAAATCCTTGAGTGACTAATTCAACCTTTTTTTTCCTTTTTTTTTTTTGCCTTCCCTCATCCACTGAGTCGCAGGTCGCACCGCAGTCTAATCAGTTGCACACCCTGTCATGCAAAGCATGCTAAATACAAAGCACTTTAAATATTAATATTTTACATAATCCAACCCCATTTTGCTCAAAAGAGTGCACTGACCTTTAAGCAAATATGCTTTTTTAATGAACTAAACTTTGTTTGGTGAAAAGACTTGCAGTTGTTCGTCAGTGTGCTGAATGTTTGGGCTACTGGCGGTTACAGTGTGAAGCAAAAACTACAAAACTGCATAGTTAAACATATTGTTTGAGCCACTTGTTTCCAGTCTTTTCACTAAGCTGAGCCAGCTATCTCCAGTTTTCATATTTAACAGGCAGATATTGATCTTCTTATGTATCTTGGTAAGAAAGTGAATAAATATATTTCCAAAAATATTAATCTATTCCTGTAGCTACCACTTCTCTCAAAAGAGTATGGAAAGATAACACCGGTGAACTGTCGGTGTGTAGGGAGTATAGTCATCACAGTTATAAACTCAAACGACGTCCTCACTTTATCCTTCCACCAACCGACGGAAATCGAAGCAAGGTTCTTGGGAAATATCGACCGCCTTTGGGTTCTTTTATGAAAAGCTCTGCTGTCACAACATCTGTTGATGTGATTTGGAGAAGCAGAGAGCATTGTTACTTTAGCATCAGAGAGGGCACCAGACATCAAGGATCAATAAAAACCATTATGGCATTTCGCTCAAAATGTTGAGCGATGCCTGGAACCAAAACAAGAAAAGTGGGAATTCTTGACTGAAGGATCCTCGGAGTGAAAACAAGGATAGAGGAGAAAAAAAGAATGGGAACAGGAACACATCCCCTCATGGCCTACAATAATTCAAAGAAACATAGTTTTTTATGATGACATTTAACGTGACATTTATCCACATCAATCTCTTAACTCAATTTATTTCACTAAAATAGCAGGTCACGTTACTAATTTCGCCCTGAATGATGCCTGTAATAAAAACCCCACTGCCTGTTCAAGGGCTGCCAATAAATTCAGCTCTCACCCACACAGCTCTGGGGCCAATCTTTCTGTTTGATTAAACTTTGCTCCCCAGTGGTATGAAATATCCAAAGGCACTTAGATTTACAGCCTACTCCGTTAAATTATTGACACCTCACTGCCTTTGCTATCAGTTTCTTGACTAATCTTGTGTTGTTACCTCACTTATTTAAGTTGGTGACTTCCATTCGACTTTCAGTGATAAATTACTCATAATTCATTGCCGCTTGATGGCAGCGGCTCTGATGCATGTTTATGTTACACATGCAATATCTGATAGGCCCATGCTAAGTCTCCCCGTCTATAAATAATCGTCTCTGTTGAACATGAAACAAACAGCTGTTGTCTTTGAAGCGAAGATACGGAGCGCTGGCTCCGCGATAGATCTAAATAACATGAGCAGAACAGATAACACGCAGGGAGGGAGAACAAGAGAGATGAAGAGGGGAGGAAAGGATGAGGGAAAAAGAGAGTGGGAGAGAAGAAAGGGCCAAGCGATGAAGGGATTGTGTAAGGAGGCTCTCAGGCAGGGAGGATGTGTAAGCTCTATCTGTGGAGTGAGCAGGTTAATTTTTCATGTGGCGGTTTGCAAGGCCGGCCCAGGCAATCCTATAGCCGGCCATGGTCTCCCGAGAGAGAGCTTGTTGCTCGAGGCCCCCAGGCGGGTTTCTTGTTGAGTCTGCCTGTAAATTGCCACCAAACTAGTGAATTACTCCATGATGTGTCACCCAGGCAGCCGAAAGCCCTATAGGCATGAAGCCATGGACTTGTGTTTTCCTTCACAAGTAATTCCTCAGTGACAGCTAGGCCAGCAAATTGAGACGTCTCAGTTAGAATCCAGAAACTCCATATTCAAAACAGCTGGTTCACGTTGCTGCAAGAATTTCTTATGGATCAAATACACAAGAGTGCTGCTTCATGGCAGATGATTTTGGGGAAAATGTTCAGGATAATTAGCAAAGACAGAGCCTACAGCCATGATAGCTGCTTTTTGGGGCATTGGCATGCTAACCATTATGGTCTAGGGTGTCAACATGCTAACATATGCTCATCTGCCTTAATCATAAAGTACAGCCGAGGCTGGTGGGAATATCATTAGTTTTGCAAGTACTTGGTCATAAACCAAAGAATTCCAGTTCAATTGAATGAAAATGTTAAATTTTGTCCTGATGGCAGTGGCATTAGATGAAAGACCTCACTGAAGTGATTACGATTTATCCTGCAGGAGACATAAATACCTGTGCAAATTTCATGGCAATCTATCCCATAATTGTTTAGACGTTTCACTCAAATCAACAAATGTGAACCTCATGGTGGTGCTAGAGAAAAGAATTATTCATCATCTGTTAACTATGAACGTCTTCACAAAACCTCGAGTCAACCAATCTTGTAAATGTTGAGATATTTACTTGATTTACGATACAAGGGATTAAGTCATTATAGGGAATCATCATATGGAAACTGTGGCGAGAAGTGAAATAGTTGTAGCACTGTTTCAGTTTGGACTGAACAACTGACCACACGACTGACAGGCCAATGTTGCCCTTCATAGTGCCACGCCGACCCTGACAAAAGTCAAGGAACACCAGAAAAAACTCTTCCAGCAGTTAACTTTCACCCCCAGTGAACACTTATTAAAGGGCAGGCTGAATGGGAAGTGACCAAGGACAGGACGATGCTCTCCTTAAGCCCCAGCCCAGTATCCTAGAAACTCCGTCTCTACTGAATGATATGACGCAGGTCCCAGTCTGCGTGGTGGATGAGTGTGTAGCATGCCTGGCTTGGAACGTAGGACACTGGAGTTTGAGTCCCCTCACCTCATTTTATTAACCACAACCACAGTCTTTCTGTGACCATAACCAAAGTGTTTTCAACCGACTTAACCATGTATTAACCATAATGTTCTTTACCTTACCTGAAACATCCACACTTCTTGTCATGCACAGATATTTTAGATTGATTGATAAATGTTGGTATTGGACATACAGTAGAGCAGACATCCCAGTTAAAGCACCAAGAATTGGCTTCCATAATTGGTGAATTGCGGTCTTAATATACTGACTGTGCACAAATTTTGTTGTGAGGCCAACAGAATTTATTTTCTCTACAACGGTGCAGGGATTTGTGTCTTACAGCTGTCGAGTGTTCTAGTGTGAAATCTAGGTTTATTGATTTCTGTGCGGCTATATTCTTTACAAAGGATACGCTGTGTACTCGAGGAGAGATTTCTTTTTTTTTCTTCAGCATTGCTTCCCTCAGATCCCTCACCTCTCAATCCCGTGTCTGCGCCGCACAGTGCGCGTTCAGAGCTGCCTCGACGGAAAATAACCCTTTAAGCAAGGCGCACCTTGACCCCAGCGACATCAAATGAATCCTTATCGTGGTGGCAGAAGCAAAGAAAAACAATTCTGCCGCTTAAACATCATAAAAGCGTGACAGGCTCCCTCCCCTTAGCTTCCAGCGCAGCCGGGGCTAAGCGTTTCAAAGAGCCTAGTGTTTGAATGACTGCGATGTGGGAGCTCAGAGTCTGTAGCTATGGATTAAGCTCACAGCAAATAGTAGCATGGAAGAAACAGAGGTAATCTCTTCCCTCTCCTCCACGGCCCTCTCACCATACCTGTTCCCCCCTTTTTTTTAATCTCCTTACTGAATTAGTTGTCACAAAGCTCCTCAAACAGAGAGGGGTTTATTCACAGTGGATACAGAGGTTAAAGTAACATGAAAATGATACCGTCTCCTGTCCCCGTAAGGCCCGTTCGCTGGGAGACTGGCGTTGCCGCTCACCTGGTGATCATCCACCGAAAGCAACACGCGAGGCGGGACGCGCTCGCCGCCATCCTCAGATGTGCCGCCGCTGCTCGGATGAAAAGTACACGAGGGTGCTCTCAGCTGGCGAGCCCGAAGTGCAGCTAGTTGTAAGCGACGACTAAGTGTAGCATTTGTGTGTAGATTACACAGTGTAACCTGACGCAGCAGTGTATCACAGAGAAAAAAAAAAACGAAAACTTCATCACACTCACTCAGCGCAGTCTCTGGTTTAATCACCCACAGTGCTCGGGATAATTTACCCCGCAGCACACGCCATATTTGCATAAAAGTAGTTCCGTTTTGCATTTTGATGCGTTGCCTTGCAATTTCGCAGAAGACTCTCGCCATAAAAGAAAAATTCCCACACCTGAGCCACCGCACTAACTGCCTAAATATTTCAGCCGGGCTCTCTCGCAGCTTTGCTTTCGCTGCCTCTTGTGCTGCGAAGATCCAATAATGAGCCAGAAGATTCTTTCCTGCAATATTTCACACCGGCTGAATATTGTAATTTCTCATCAGCTTCGCACACCTTTGCATGAGATCATTACCAGTAAGCCTCTGATATTAACTGTTCATCATCAGTGTTTCTCCCCACATGTACCTATCTGACTAATGATAACTGCAAATAGTCACAGTGTAGTTCATAGGCGTCTTCTCTTATTAGGCACCAATAGGATGGGCTGCTGACTCAGTAGGCCAAGGTGTAATTCTCAGTGAGTATTTGAATCATGCAAGGTGGGAATTCACCTCATCTTTGTTGCATGTCATACTTTGTCATCTTTTCTGTTGTTTCTAATTATAGTCTTGCCACGTGCTTCAATCCAGAAATGCACTCCCAAGTTGTCTAACGCAGGTTGGCCACGAGTAGCTGCTCTGCCCACTGCGCTCCACGCAGCGTGACAGTTTGATGTGTGCTGCTTGATAATATTAGGAGGCATTAAACCTGGCGTGAGACATGGCAGTTTCACAGCTACAGCAAGCTTCCTTATTCACACTCAGGGTGAGAGAGCAAGTTTCCAGTTGAGCAATACATTATGCAAATACTAACCAGGCATTTACAAAGGAGACACAACTTGTCTGAGCTCTGTGACTTGATTTTTACATTTGATTTCTTCTGGAAGTTAACTTTACCTGCGATCTGTACGTCAGACAGTATCTCTTTGATTATTAGTTTCTGCAGGCACATTTACATGTGGGAGTGATGTTATGGTATTAATAGAATATGTCAGAAAATATAGCTGGAACAAATATTACTAATTACACACTGTAGTCTGAACTTGAATGTACATTTTAATATTACAACAACGACACCCCCAAACTACTTTACCCCAGACATGAGACATCCTCATACAGGTTAGTGCTACACACATAAAGGCTTGAATAAGTGTCCATGGATGTGCAGGAGTTATGCTACAGTTGGGCAGTGAGACCTTTAATGGAAGTAATTGTTACACAATTCAGTGATTATATAATGTCATTGGCCTAATTCCTACTGATGGAGAGCAGATAAACTAAGCCGTGCTCCTCTTTGCAAAGGACTCCCCGGGACTCCCAGAGGGACCCCTGGAAGTCCCCACACACGGCATAGCGGGAAACACACCCGCCTCTTGGGTTTAAAAAGCTGGGGGCACTGGGAGGAGGGAGTAGGGGTTAAGTATGGCAACAGGCACTGCAAATATTTACTGTACACTCATGACAATCTGACGTTAATCTGACAATGAAATGTAAATTTCCACACTGAGCCCTCTGCTGCTGGAGCTGGAGGGTGTGTGTGTGTGTATGAGGTGGGGGGGTGGATGGCCAAAGCCAACAGGGTCAGAATGGAGAAGTTGTCAAGACCTGATAGATGTGAGAGTGTGTGTGTGTGTGTGTGTGCCCTGCATTTTCTAGCAGTGACAGCACAAACAGTCAGTGGGACGTGATGTGGCATCAGCTCTGGCAGACAGACAGACTCAAACAGAGCCTTGTATGACAAAGTGTGGCCAACACTGACACACAATGATTTTTTTCTGCCCCCCCACTTATTTTTTTTTCTCATTTTTCTAACACCAGCTTCCTTCCTATGGTAAATTGTTACCCAGAGGTGGCGGAAATACGTCAGTTTACGTTGCTCTCCCTGAAGCCTGACTGTGTGTCTTAATTTCGGATGAAGGGAATGAGAGGAAGAGGAGGAGGAGGTGGAGGAGGATGAGGAGGAGGTGGGGGGAGAGCGAGGAGATTTTAATCACTCCTGTCGCTTTAAGGACACTTATCAAAGCCCTCTTATGCGAACAGAGAAACACGGTGAGCCACTGAGCGGCTGAGCGGCGCAGGGACGGACCCGACTGGATTTTCCAGGGAAACTCAGCCTCCCGCGAGCAGGAACAGACGCTGCTGCGCCTCGTGGAGTTTGACCGCCCGCTGGATGGCTGTCTCAGCCGGATCATTCAGGGGATACTGCGCATAAGTAGCTCTCAGACTTGGATCCTTGTGTTTTTTTTTTTTTTTTTTTTTGCTCCTGAAGCGCAGAGAGGAATATGGCTTAAAAAGTCAGCGCCGTGCGGGGGATTATTCAGACGCGGTGCGATACGTGCTTCGCTCGCCAGGCGTAGTGTGTGTGTGTGTGTGTGTGTGT
>JBAJHX010000076.1:5277060-5292060 GCA_037176925.1 Amniataba percoides | reverse complement strand
GGGGGTGTACCTGGTTCATGGAGCCCAGCGTGCGTCTGTTTGGAGTCCTTGGCGTGCAAAGTGTTTGACAGCCACTCCAGCGCACAACTCTGTTTGCAGAATATTGCAAGTTCAAGATTTTGTGAATGGGATGTTAATCATTGGCAGCGCCTGGTTTGCAGAGGAAAACAAACAGGTGCTGCCGTGTCGCTGATGGCTCTGGTTTGCTTTATGCTCTGATTCACCATGAGTTGTCGGTGCACTCTTGACATTTTTGCTCTTTGATAAACTGCAGATTGTGCTGCTCATCTGTCACGGGCTGGTGCGTCATGTGTTGATAACTCTGCTCCTGTCATTACTGCGTGGTTTCGTCTGATGTCAGAGGAGTGAATTCGGGAAAGAAAGGAGGCTCTCTTGTGACATCCTCTTACCTCTCTTATCTCATTACATTTACGACAAATAAAACATTGCTCCCTGTGGGATGGCGGGCTGACTGATGGGCCAGGCTTTCTTGGAATGGTAACACCACTGTAGCAGAAATATAAATCACCAGCTTACATGCCCACTGAGGTCTGTATATTTTAAGAAGATGACCTCATTTGACAGCCCATGGATCGTACCTCAGGCCACCTCCCATGTAGGCTTAGCAACTGTATTAATCAGCCATGATTGACTCGTGCCTCCTACGTGGTGTTAGTCAGCATAATGGTTGACTGCAAAATAACGCATGCATGAACTCATATGCGGATTGGAAGATCCACTCACATGGCGCTTGATCATCAGCTCACCTCCACCCATCTTTAAGTCCAACCTGCCCGGGTCACCAGTGGTTATGTTGCTGTTGCATTTAACCGGGCCCCTCATGGTGCGTAGAGTGGGTGTGAAATCAGATAGGGGAGGAATAAGAGTTGGTGTGGTGTGCTTGAAGGTTAATGGCAAAGAAGTGTTTCTATCTTATAATTAATGTAAGAAGGATAACAGACACACACACAACTGGGGAAAACTGTAGCTACAGTGGATTGAAGATATTACACCCCATAAAATCCCACAATAATACCTTGCAGTAGGAGATTCCAGGCGCATCATAAAGTAGGATGAACTCCCTTTTAGTATCACGGTGAGGCTACAGCAGCGCTTCCCCAAGATAAACTTATTACAGCTCATCAAACGTGCAGAAAATCTGTGTGCCGGCGCCTATTCTTGTTGATTTGTATGAGTGCAGGCCGCCGCGACGTGCGAGTATTTTGTGGCCTTTGTGCCGTGTGGCTGCCACTTCTGACAGCTGCTGACTGTGAAAGACTTTGAGGGTGTCACAGCAGCAAAGTGCCTCACGCCGGCATCTTCCACCAGCACGCTGGTGTCTCCGCTCCCGTCAGCGCAGTGCCCGGCCCTGTTGACTTCGAGGAATGATCTCATGCGCGTCTTTGATGCAGTTCGAGGTGGTTTCAGTTCAAAGGTGGCCCCTCTGTCCCTGCTGCCGCCCCGCTTCTCGTGTCAAAGTGGGTTTGCTGTAATGAAAAAAAAAAGTCACCCCTGTTTGTTTTTGGAGAGAAATTAAGTTAAATAACCATCCAATTCTTGTTTTACACAGTCTCGAGCAGTAATAGTTTTTCTCACTCAAGTGCTAAATCCATGTTGAAAGAACACAGAGAAAACAGTGCACTCTACATCAGGGCTTATGTTCCAAGGCTAAGCAAATGAGGCATGATACGGCTCTATGTGAAATGATACTCGCATGCCAGCTACTTGTTGGTAATTGGTCTGATTTGCATGCAAATGGACTGTTCTTATTAAACGATGTTGGTGGATCTGCTAGAGTTGAGCGAGTGTATGCGCGCAGTTTGTTTCTTCTCTTTTTTTGTGCTTTGCCCCTTGGTTTCTCTGCATGTGGAGAATGAAACGAGCACATTGACTTGATCCATATCTGGTGTGCCGTTTACTGTAAGCGGCAGCAATCCGGTTGTGTCACTGCGCGTGAAATGCAGTCTTCTCTCTGGAAAACCTCCCATGACTCACGCTGTCACCTGCTTGCTGTATGCTTGAGTGGAGCTCATGACCCGCGCTACCTGTGCTAATTGCTCATCAATTATGAGGAGGACATGGCAGCTCGGCCGGGGAATAGCTCTGACCTATTGCGTCATGCCCCGGAAAGCTCGCACAGGGAGTGTGTGCTCCCCCTGACCTCTGTGAAGTGACTGATGGCCGGCTGAGCTGTGTTTATGTCAGGCCGTACAGTCTCATTAGCATTCTGCCAACAACGACATCCCATCCTCCCTGGGTTCAATGAGCCCGCATGGCCGACATAGGCCTACCAATATTTACTCTACCCTGCTTCTTTTAATCTCTTATCTAAGCCTTTTGCTATTCTCCAGAGCACTTCAGGATGAACATGTTTTGCAAAATCCCCGTCACCTTTGGGTTGCTGTCGCCATCATTTGATTGTCCTATTTTAGTCTGCAACTTGGGCACAGCTGCTACTGTCTGTTGGTAAGAGCCCGGGGTTACGGGCTCCTTTTGCGCCTGAACACATTGGCTGCTGGGTGTTGTTGATATTCCAGCTCTGCGCTGATAGGATCAAGCTCCCCTGATGAAAGCTTAGGCTGTACGGTGGTCTCGCCCGCGCCCGTAACCTGTTTCATTACAGCCGAAAGCAATTTGTAGCCGCAGCCGCATTTGATTACAGTGTGGTTATTTGCTTTGAACCCCCCCTCCCATCCCCCACACTCTCCACATTTCTCACAGGAAAGCTGCTTACTTACCTGTGCAAATCGTCTGTACAAACACGGCCATCCTGCTTTGTCACGGGCACCTTATTGTGACGAGAGGAACGTTCGGGGTGACTGTTGACTGTTATTGTGGGCTTTTGCGGGGAAAAAAGGGAAACCTTGCATGTCCAGTATGGGTGGTTTTCATATTTCTTTCTTGGAATGAAAATCCAGATCATCAGTCACTGCTCCAGTTATTCCTTTAGAGATAGCCCTTGAAAAAAAACAACAGTAAAATAAATATTAGAATGATTAATAAAGCCAAGTTCCTGGAAATAAAAGGTTTTCACCTGACAACGACGCTAGAAAACAATTACCCGCCGTGGCTTAAACCCTCCAGAAGTCTCCCTGTGGGTATCGAACAAGTGAGCAGATAATCAAATGACACAATTATCCGTCTGTCACAGTATTAATAAGATGTTTGATTTGCTCCATTTGCTGTGTGAGTGACGTCGGAGTGGCAAATCCCCCCCTCGTTAATCCACAATCCGTCTGTTCATCTGCTTTAACATGAATTTACAGATTTGTTTTGGTTTTTCGTTCCACTGCATGAGTTTCTAAATTCTCTCTAATGGGGATTTAGGTTTAGTTGATTTAGCGATATTACAACAGTGTCAAGGGGTGGGGAAGCCAAAAAGCCAGGCACTCGGACAAAAATGGGTTTGGTGTCCAGAAGCTCTTGATGAGATCTAGACTCTGCATCTGTATTTATCAAAGGGAAGTTTTTCTGCTAAACACTCGCTTGACGTTTTTCTTTACGGTCCTCTGCTAAACACTTACACTAATCATCCTCTGTTGTTGGCCACTGAGCAGCTGTACCAAAGCAATATGGGGAAATTAAGTCCCTTGCCCTGGGGGGAGCTTGACAGTAGTTGTTAGGGAAGCTGTGAGTCGCTGCTTCACTTTCCCCACCCATATTTTCCCAGCTGGTGCGTGGATCCCAGCCAGCTACATTCCACTTACAAGTATGTGTCTTTCTTCATCAAGTGCTCCGATGAAGGCCTCAAACCGAGCACTTGTTGGAAAGAATTTTTTTCCCCCTGAGGCCTTTTACCTAAAATAACCACCGCTCGCACCTCCGCATCTCCCATCTAACTCATAACTTGGCATCCTATTGTTAGCAGTCAGATAGCACCATGTGTTCCTTATTAGCAGTCATTAGTACTGCTGACACTCAGGAGCACTCCTCTGTCAAGTGACGACACTTCTGTCAGAGCATTACCTTCCAAAGGCAGGTAATAATCACCCTGGCAGCACCTATGCAGAGATGTACTGGCACCTTCTGAACCGGCGCCAGAGTTTGCGCTTCCTCCAGATTAACGGCTTAGATCAGATCTCAGTTGGTTTTTAAATCTCATCTTTCCTCGTCTTTGCCTCGTGGTCAGCTGTGGGCCTCTGCTCTGCGTGTGCGCTGCCTGATCGCCGGCTTGGTAACACGGTGGAAACTGATACTGGCACTCGAAGCCACAGCGGCCGCTGCTGTAGTAAGACGTCTTGCCTCCATGGTGAGGCAGAAGATTTGTTGCAGGGGTTGCAGCAATCTTGCCTTGTGTTTTCTCTCTCTCCCCCAACAGTGATAGCACTGTGCATCATATGCCGGCGCTGACAAACAACTCCGGCTTTAATTAACAAGGCAGCCCCCCGAGGCTCTGCTGCTCATTGGCTGACGCGTCCCACGGAGAGAGCTTTCTTAATGCCGGTGGGACGTCCCCCGGCCCCGGCTCACTCTAACTGTCACACACTGTAGGCGACAGCATGGCTGATAAATGCATGGTCACATTCACAAGGCTTCTCTCTCACACACTCGCACGCACAAACACAGGATTGAACCTCCACCGTGCATCTGTCCAAGCCATCAACCAGTGACCTAAATATATCCACCCAAGGAGGACTCGAGTGTGTTTGTGGAGGTGTGTTCGTGTGGATGTGAAAGCGCGGTGACCACTTTCTCAGCCTCCTGTGTTACTACAAAACTGCACTTGTGACGGAGGATTTATGTGACTCAGAAGAAAAAGCAACGGGAGAAACAGTTTACAGATTTCCAAGGCCAGTGAGGCCAGCTTACACAACAAATGTAACACACACTGTGATGTTTATGTAGGATGTTTAGGGCCGCAAGCAATGGTTATTTTCATTACTGATTAATCAGTGGATTATTTTCTTCATTAACTGATTAATTAGCAAGAGGTGGCGATCACAGTTTCCCAGAGACCAAGCAAATGTCTTCAAATGGTTCTTTTGTCGGAACAACAGTGTCTATTATTCCGAAGACAAAGAAAACAAGCAAACCTTCATATTTTTTCAGCCTGTGATCTTTCGGATGTTTGCTCTAGCAATTATTTAATGATTAATGTCATTGCTCATTGTTCGATTGATTAAACAATTAATCATTTCATCTTTTGCATAATGGATTATATCCTTATACTTAAAGGCACCACAGACTGTGTATCAAGTGAGAGTTCACTTAATATTACATCATTAGACTTTATGACGGTTGGTAGTACTATGGAGAAGTGTTTTTACGACTCATTTTCACTTCCGCCCATCAAGAACTGGTGGCTGTACAAAAGTGTAGCAGTGCATGAAGAATCCATGAAGTCAGCAGAGACCTCTATACAGGATTTCAAACCTTCACAAAATCTCCCTCGCAAATGTTTTACGAGGGAGGAAATGTGTACAACATGTTTGTTTGGCTTCAAGGGGCTTGTGGTAGTGACGCTGAATTTAGACACAACTACTGAAAAAAAAAGGCCGCAGCACCACTTTAAATATCCTTCAGTTAAGGTGATATTCTTGAGATGACTGTGTACATGCAAGAGGCGGAGCCTGAGAGCGACGACACAATAGGATAACAGCCGTCTTTCTGCTTGAATGTAGAAAGCTTCAGCACTGTCTTTAAGTTGCCAGAATTGTGATTTAAATCCTGTTAAAATCACGTTGGATCAAATAAATTGTTCTAGGAGAGTCTGCATCTGACGCCAGCTCAGCGGCACAGACACATTTCAATCAGTTCCTCACATCCATCCTGAGTAAGCAGCAGGCAGAAGAGATGCGTCTGTATCTGTGTTTTCTTCATTTCTGAAGCTTTCAGCCGGCAGCACTGGTATGTTATTCGAGAGGTAGTGGGATAAATGCATGCTGGCCCCTGAAGGGTCCTTTTTGAAGTGCTGTCTGTCTATTTTGAGGTATCACTCCACAGACAGCATCCACCAACACTACAAAACCTCTGAATAGGAGCCTCTTTCTTTTCAGGTACCGTGACTTGTGAATTGCTCAAATGTGCAGACAGAAACACATAGCTGACACGTATTAAGTGGCACATAAAAGCACGTGGGTAGCCGGTTGTGGGCATATATATCCATTTCCTGCTTGTCGTCCCGAGCCGTCTTCCATCTTCCTGTCTCAGTGTTTTCATTGCGGTGAATGACAGGATGTAATTATGCCGTGATTAAGATGCTGTCTCCGAGCCTGCGATGGATTAGGAGCTGCACTGTTAGAAGGTTCCCGGTAATTATCCACTGCTGATTTGCCCCCCACCCCAACCTCCTTTTTTTTGCCTTTCATAACCCCTCTCCGGTTCCTCAACTGCTTGATTAATGCGTGTTATTAAACAATGTTAACAAAAGACATTTCATTTGAGTGGTTTGAGAAAGAGAAATTGTTTGGAGATAACTTCATAGTAATCATATTTGTCATTCAGCTGAGGTATTTTCCAGCCCTGTGATTTTGGTTAATATATAATGGTGTGCTCGGCCGCAAAAGCTCTGTCTGAATGACTAGCAGACGAGGGCTGTGAAGGATTTACAATAAAAATAATGAAACCTAAATAGAGAGGGCACTCTTTAACTGGCTCATTAAGTAATGGCTGTTTTCCTTTTCAGCCGTGTCCTTCGCTGACAGAGAGCAAAGAGAGCGCGCTGAAAGCCTGGCTTGCTTCAACCTTCACATCGCTTGAATCCCTTTTCAACATTTTGTTTGCATGAGAGAGTAGGTCACTTTTTCCAGCCTTGCAGACTCATTCAGCACAAAGGTCTGTTGACTGTGCTTACTGCGCTGTGCGTGTGTGTGCGGGGGGGAATAATAACAATTTCGACAATGCACTCCGGGAAACCAGAGCGAAAACTTTACGTAAAGTGGCTTGATTGGCTGTGATACTCTCTGAAAAGGAGAAAAAAGAAAGATGTTTTTGCAGATGCTCAAAAAATAAATCCTGTCAGCGGGTCTCTCATTTTTAGACGGTGTCAGCTGTGTGAGCGTTCATTTCGCGAGTTAGCCAAATTGAGCTGTTGGCTGTTGATATATACATCACGAACCCCTTTTAGGATGTGGGAGTGACTTATTTCTGTAGTGCATTACATTCATATCTGAATGAATGTAAAGTTAAAGCAGCAGCGTGGTCTCTTACTCTGTGAAACTATGATGTGAACTAATGCTCATTAAGGGGGTGTCAGCAGGAACACTTTAGATGGTATCTTCAGCTTTTATCAGATGTGAACTAGCAGCAAGTTTTACCATCATTACCACAGTTGTAAATGTAATTCTACCTTTTAATAGAATGGTTGCAGTCATGAAAAGGTTATTTTATCTTTGTAATGTACAGTGGTTATCATGACTCAGTGCGAACTACAGAAAATTGGTCCGGTTTTATTTGCCAGTGGCACAGTTGACCCCTGATGAAAATGGGGCCACTCCCATATGATTTTAAAACACTAATTTATTTGGTGTAATAAAAAAAGTTTTGTCTTTTTTTTTTCCTTTTAATTGTTTAGATTTTAGTTTGAGCGCTTACTGGCTTAAAATACTCTTTCCACTTAGATGAAGCACTGACTCCCTGCTTATGTACTAATGGGCCCATTTGACCTCACTGCCAAAAGTCCTGGCACATATCTGTTGTTTTACAGGAAGTCACATGTTTTAAATCCTTTGTTTGTTTTTATGCCATGTGGACTGAAACGTGTTGAGAACTAAATGACATCTGAAAAAAAACCCAGCATATCCGGACTCTATAGGACCTTCAGAGCATCCACAATTAAGACCAGACTGCAGCATTTACCTGAAATTAAGATACAGATTACATTTAGATGACATCATTTTGGACTTTTACTGGCCTAGAGAGCATTCTGCAACATGGTAGCGCTGGCACAGATCTTCAGTCATCAAAACGCTGGGCCGATTACAAATCAGCCTCCAGTCCATGTGGCCCTGTTTTCAAGGAGGGCCTCGTTTTCAAAAGCATGACTCACACAGTCGTGACATTGCGCGGAGTCTTGCTGCATGTTTTCTTAATAGATCGCTCTTGGTGTGAAAGCAATTAGCGTTAACAGTTGTTGACATGCTCTTCTGTTACCGACACTCGCTACCAACACCAGCTCTGAGGGGAATAGTCTTTATAGGCCAAGTGATGCTGACAATAATTGCTCAGCACTCGGCTCCCCGTCTGAAATATGATATGTTAGTCTGCAATTTATTACAGCTCATTGTTTGTTGGTATGTTGATTGTATTCACAGTATTTAGCCTTTTCTATACTCTGTATGCTCAGTATGTGTGTGTGGGTGCAGGCAAAGCCAAAGAAGGACTGTGTCAGTATTTTTTGTGTGTGATAGCTTTGGCAGCCGTATAACAAGCTGTGGCCAAGATAATAGAGCTTAGATAAGAGGGCGGTTATGCAATGTGGAATTTCTCTCTTTTCCTTCGCCACTTCTGTTCCGTTCACTGTCTGGATGACATTTTGCCTGACATCTCTGGGCCGAGCTGCCACACTCACTTTGAAATGAAGCACCTTGTCGGCCGCCCTGACTTTCCTCATGGAATCTGAACAGCTTTGTTTGGCAGCCGGAGCGCACGAGCAGTGCGTCGTTACTGACGTACTGCAGGTGAAAAGACGTTGATTCGTCACCGTATCAGGGTGGTTATTGCCCTCATGCTCATGTGTATCAGCTGGACATTGTTACCCACTGCTGATATGACAGCTGTGGTGCCGTTTGCCTGATCTGTGGTGAGAATTTAACCAGACCTGCCTGCTTATTATGTGTTTTCACAGTTGAATGAAGGACCTCTGATTATTATCCTGATTTTTCATAGGCACTCAACTTTTTCATTAAATATCTTCCACACAATGGATAGGGCTGATTTTATTTTTCAAGTGTGTCTGAGTTTTAAGTTGTTTTAATCAGCCTTCTTTCTCATACTGGCCATGAAACAAAATGACCACTGAGCAGTTACACCACAAGAAATCAGGGACAAAACCCACAGACGTTGTTCTGTTGAAGCTCTTTCTTCATCAGCGTCAAATTACCAACCTTTTGGTTCACCAGGAGAGAAATTAACTGTAATTTTCAAAGTATGTGCTAGTAAGAAACCTCTAAATACACAAAGTTTGTGAAAGCTCAGTATTAAGCTAAATAAAGTTTGTGTGAAAACTGAAAACCCAATCTGCATCTTGGATTCTGGCTCAGTTTTGGATGGATGCAGCAACTGTGTGGCTGCGTTTGGTTCTCATCAAGTTTTCTCTCTCTAGTGCTTTGATTCATGAACCCGAGTTGCTTCGTCTTCATAGCAATTCATGGGCTCACGGGTATCGTGCTATAGTATTCAGGGCACACCACAATGATGGACAAACGATGTCCCAGGTTTCTTTATCAAGTTACACTGAGGATATCACTCAAGAAATATTTGAAACGTGAATAAGGAAAGGAGAGGCGAGGAGTTCCCCCTACTCTGAAACACTATAAACCCACATTCGACTGCCAGGATAAAGATAACAACTCAGTTTGGCTAACTCATATTACCTCTGGCTCGTATTTGAAATGCATGCATGTCTTTCTATGAAGGTATCAGGCCACGGCTTAGGGTAGAAGGAATGATTATATCTCATATGTGAATGCCGTGTTGAAATACAAGAATTAATTAGAATTAAAGAATCTAAGCATATCAATGTATTATTATTACTATTATTATTAGTATTATTGTAGTATAACTAGACTTTGAAGCAGTGTAGCAGTGATTTCAGTCTGGGTTGCAGTGGAGAGTGTCTTGTGGTCTTCATGCTGTTTTAGAGGCTTTCTGACTCAGCCAAGATAAAATTATAGGGGGAAACACTAAACCCTTCTGGATCCTTTATTATGTATTTACTTGGCATGAAAAATGTAATATGGACACACTATGTGCAATAGGAACTTCCACAAACATGGGTACTGGACGTCCGGTCCCTGGACTGGTCAGACTTGCGTTCAGGAAAGAGATTTTATTGGTCCACCTACAGTTGGCCCGCCTCGGTATATCATCAGTTTTAACAGTCTGGACCTGCTGCCAACCCAGACACTCCTCACCTTATGAATCCTCCCAGCGTCTATGAAAGCCAGCGTCGCGGCTGTGCGCTCAGCAGAGTGAGCGGGGAGGGGAGGGTGTGTTTGAAATATAATGGGATATATAATCGGGCATATGTAACACAGCCACCACAGTAAAACCTGCAAGGACGAGACAAGAGCTCCGTCACCCGCAGTGAGATCCGGCTGGCAGATCTTGCCAAAGAAAAAGTATCGCCAGAGTTTGTCTCCTCTACTCTCTGTCCCTGTCGATCTCCTCACTCAGGCTGCATTCCTTCTCTCCTTATATACTGTACAGGCAGCGTGCACGTCCGAGGATGACGACTTCTTGTTTTTTCTACCGCTCTAGTCCGCAGGTTGTTTACCCACAGATCAAAGGCAGTAAAATGCATCTGCTCCCCTCTTGCAAACAGGCCACACAGCTCATTTCAGAGAGGCCACTTTGTCAGTGCATCTGAAACGGGGACAGGCACCTTAGAGCCAGCAGGGCTTTACCCAAGGCGTGGAATGAGATCAGAATTACACACACACACACACGAGCTCTCGGGGGCCCAAGCACAAGGCCAGTTGTTGAGTCAATAAAGAAAAAACAGCCAGCGTATGAGAGCGAGAGAACATAAACAGAAGTCTGCCAAGCTACTGTTTGCATTCCACATCTCTCGGCCTCGTAGCATAGCAGCTACTTTAGCTGCGTGTAGTTCAAATACCGGACTATTCATAGCCTCGCTGATATTGTGATGATTTGCAGGTATGGCCTGTAATTAAAGTGTGGATACAAGCCAGTCACTGTCATGATGCAGTTAGTTTAATTTCAGATTGTCTATTGTTTTTATGGAGGCTGCAATGGGAAACATTAAAGCAGATTTATCCTAATGGTAAGATTTTAATGGAGTATGAATATGGTTTGTAAATAGCAGTAATGGTGTCCTGGATGTGATTTAGATTTCCATGTTCTGTTTCCCTTTGTTCATTTCTGGGTAAACATTGAACGCATGTCAGTTTTGGAATACCAGTTGAATATTGACACAGAATATTGGATATCAACAGTTAAAAGCAGACACTTCAGCTTGGTGGTCCATTTAGTTTCCATATGGAAGAGTGTGGAGAGTGTACATTGTGAATGTGTAAATGTAAACAATGGCACAAAATAGTTTTTAAAGCTGATCCAGTGTGACGTTTTTTTTATTGATGGAGGCACTTGAGCGATTGTTTTTTCTGGTTTGGTGTCTGCAGTAAATGAAAACACATTTCTGTGACATATTTGACTTATTTTCTGGTTTTATGAATAAACCAAGACCGCAGTTAACTTGATTTCCATACTGTAACTTCTCATTATTCAACTGAAAGGCTCTTTCTCAAGGAAACGTCAGCGTGGCAGCTGCCTGCCAGGACTGAGTTTAGACTCAAGCCTGAGTGTCAGCCCGGTTCAGTGGGAGGCCGTTCTGTATTTGACCCTCATTAAAGGTCTATGTGAAATGTTTGGAAGTTCGGCACGTCCATCTGCTTACCAAACATCCGATGGGGACTGGCACGAACATCGTCTCTGGTTTCTGATGGATTTTTGTGGCTGTGGTGTGTCACCATCGGCTTCATATCATCTGCAAACAATATGTCAGACTTCATCATTAGCGAAAACCGCAAGAAACCACACAAAACTTTTGGCTTGGTTATCAGGCACATTGGTTACTGCTTTGAAGTGATACTTTGTCTCAGCACTGCATTAGTCTTTAATTAATCAGACATGTGGGTTAGGGTGGAAAACATGTGGTGGACTCGATGGAACTACTTTCTGTAGACTTTGCTGTGCTACTATATTTGGTGAACGGACACCTGATGCTGAGTCAGCAGTTTTTACACAGCAGGTTTGTGCAGTGTGATTATTGCTGCAGACTATTGCTAATCTGCTGTTAACAGGCTGCTGTTAAATTTAGATGCATGACACACAGTTTTGCCAGAATTCCTGCAAATACAAGGCATGTAACTTAACAGTGCGCTCTGTTTAAGGCCTTAGAGCTGAAAAACAAATAGGATACCACTTCAGAAGACTGCACCACACACCACACTGATGATTGTATTTACAAATTCCACACCTCAAAGGTCACAGCGGGTTGCCAGGACAAGCCGCGTTGCCTATCTGTTGCTATGTGGGAGGCGAGCATCCATCGCTTCCCCCCCAGCTCAGAGTCAAATGAGATCCCGACACTTCCCAGACACTTTGTTATTTGCCGTTAATGGGACACTTTGTGGGAATGAATACCTTCCTTTTTTTCCCAGTCGGCCTTCCCCAAGGCTCGCTATCAGTTCTCCAAATGTGCCACCGGTGTGAAGCGAGTACAGGGGGTAGTATTCCAGCTTCCTGCTTAATTGCTTCTTGGCAGCAGAGGTAAGCTTGTTCTCAGTACATAAATCCTCCTATTTTCATTTATCTGCTCCAGGTGTTGATGAAACAATTCCCCCCACTGGATAATCATATTTCCCCTTCCCACCTGCCAAGACGCTGAGAGAGAGAGAGATGGAGAAACACACCCCTCCACACACACACCAACCCCCACACCCATCACACAAACACTGACGCACAACACGAGGTCTGTGTGTGTTTGTCTGTGTGTGTGTGTGTGTGAATTGCTCTCCTCTGTGTTTCAATTTGCACAATAATGCAAGAGGTGGAAAATGGTTACGCACACAGACAGGCAACACCGAAGGGGTGGTTGGTGTCAGTAAGGGTGCATATGTGTCAGTGTGTGTGTGTGTGAACATGAGGACCCCCAGAACAGAGAAAGCCATTAATTTGTCAGTCAAACATTTAATCAGCAAGTTCCTCAGTTGATAGACACTGTAAGAGAGCAAGTCAGTCACTTGGTAAGATGCCATTCAGCCATTCTGCCAGCTAGTTAGTCAGTCGGTCAGTTAATGAGAAAGTTTTGAGATCAGTCATCGAGCAACATGCAAAATGACAGAGTGTTGTGTCTGAACGGCTTGGTTCCACTTTTTGATATATTTTACTAAGAGTGCTCCTCAAAAGGAAAAGCTCTGAGCAAATGAGTATTTTGAACATGAAACTCTTGATTTGCGTGTCACCACTGCCTCTCCCTATCATTTCCTCCACATTCTGTTGACTGATAGGGCATAAAGCTCTGTTTTTATGACTGGCAGAACAAGCCTGTATTTCTAGTAGCTGCCAGTCATTTGCTAGCCTGTGGCATTGCCTTTATCAGTTCTGAAGCCTATAAATGTAACTGAGGGTCACATACCTCTAGAGGCCTCTCCAAGCCTCTGTAGCTGCAGGCAGGAATGTTAAAACCAAGGGCAACCAACCAACTGTCATTGAATAGCGATATGCCGCTGTGGATCCACGTAAAGGTACAGCGGTGCTTGATTCATCATAAAAGGCATCCCTAGACGTCTCTTTGAAACATACTGGTGTACCATCATATGGGTTATGATTTAATGGGTAGTTAAGCCCGTGTTAATCTGCTGACCTTTCAGAGAGAAGCTTTATCATTTTCCCCAGTCTCAGATTGATGACAGGAAGCTCAAAGTGCAGGCCAACACCTCCAAAGCTGGAAGGGTTTCAGGGTCTTGCTCGAGAGCACTTCAGCAGCCCTATGCACTTGACACCTTGACCTGAGAGGAGCTGTCATTAACCAATCCGGTCTTACGTATCGGCCTTGCAACCGGATCCATGACAGGAATCTCCAGCAGACAAAAGGGGCAAAGTGAGCTAATGTGTGTTTTTTGGGCCCTTCAGGCTAAACCGCCAGCATTGTTTGCAGTCAGAGGCACAATGGTGTTTCTGTTCAAAAGCAGCACAAGTGAAAGCTTGTCAGAGCTGAGGAAAGTGAGGGGGAGTAGACAGAGGGGGAGAGAAAAGCACGTGCTCACAAAAGCAACATGTTGGAGTGCTGGCTCTGGTTCTTTAACCTGTGTTAGGACAGCTTCTGGTATCGGATCTTTTTGGTTCTCTCTCTTTGTGTCTTTTCTTATTTCTTGGTAACTTTTTCCTCTCATTTTTGTTATTCTTTGGATCTGTCTTAAGTGTTCTTGATTAAAAAAAAACACTGAAGTCTGGAGTTGTTCTAATAAGACTGTTGGACTTGTGTTAACCTCGTACTAAAATCGTGTGTGCTCTGCTTCTCAGTGCACCAGCCGACTGTGGGAAGCCCTTCATCTAATTGGATCCTTATGTGGCAATTGAGGAGATTCCACACGACTTTTTATTAAGCACACCGCTGTTCTTTTCTGCCTGCTGTGCTCTTTACATTTGGTCTGCTCCAGGAGTCTTTTACAGCCCATATAATGTATACTTAAGTTAATACTTAAAAAAACCTGGCTGCACAAATTGTGGTCAGTCCAAGAAAACGCAGGAACGTTTTAAGTTTAACTGAGTTCAGTTTCTTTTCCACAGCCGTCAGTACAAACTTCAACCCAGCTCTGTTACTCTTCAACCTCTGCATGCATCAACAAATCAACCCGGCTGTGTCCGAACATGACGCTGCTGTTGACTGTGCTGTCGTGTTATTTCCCAAATTGTTGGACAAGAGCACAGACCAGTGCTATGATCACCACTGCTACCGGTGGCTCACCTGCTTCTCCATCTGTTTTGTTCCTGTTTTGTTCAGCCTTCAGGCACCAGCCATGGTAACCAGGCTGATAGAACAGGAGGCTGTCATTTATGTGCTTATAATGCAGTAGGACATGTAGTACACAACGCCTAATAGACTGAGTGGAAGATACAGTGGAGAGGGTGAAATTGACCTGAAAGAAAGTTCACATTCAAACCACCCTGCTTTCAATTATGAAGTGCAGCCTCATCATATCTTACAGAAAATATTCACTGGACTCAAGTTGCATAATGATGACTGTTTTATACTGCTGCTTAATGTGTTTTGAGATTGTACATTTCAAAAGGAGATGTTCAAGCTAAAAGATG